>JAOEHI010053139.1:0-15634 GCA_025447815.1 Percopsis transmontana | reverse complement strand
AGAGAGAGAGAGAGAGAGAGAGAGAGAGAGAGAGAGAGAGAGAGAGAGAGAGAGAGAGAGAGAAAGAGAGAGAGATGCACTGTGTTTCCTAAGGACAGTGTCCGCCTCCTATGTGGGTTTGATCGGGGCAAGAATGTCCGCAGAGACCAGCTGCTCATTTTGGGATATTTATGCATTAACCTTGCTTTAATACTGTGTTAAACTCCCACAGACAGGGTTTCAACTCCTAAACTACGGGAGCCATTAAGGCTAGGACACTCCACTGTTTAGGAACATTAATGCTGACAAAATGTCACGTATAGGGGAGTAGTGAATTTGCTAAATCATATGGTACAAGATGTTTGATGAGGAAATTAATACAAGGAATTACAGGTGTGGTGACCTGGAATGTCCTCGGTTCCGTGGCAGAGAAATTGTGTCATGACAACATGACACAACATGTAGTTGGACGCTAGAGGCCCCCCTTGTATTAAGGTTACTGAATTATCAATTTTTGAATGCTGTGATTTAATGTTGGCTTACAATACTGTATAGGCTTTGTATATACCTTTGACATGGTGAAATATCAAATGTTTTTAGCTAGGTAAAGCAATATAGCTTTTTGAGGCGCCGATTGGGTTCCTCTCCAGTGGATATTATATACGTTCTGAGGTCTTTACCTTGGTTAGTAGTGCATCCCATCACACAGCAGCTTTTAGACATTTTTAAAAGTGACAACAAGGCACCTTCACGCAATACAAAATCTATGGAGCGCGAGAGTATGACATGTTGCATACTGTATAACTTCCTGTAATTGGTCTGTAAGTCCGAACCATCCAAAAAAGTGTTTTCACACTGCAAGCGAACCGAACCATGGTTCAGTTTGATCCGGACCGAGACCACCTCTTTTGGTCCGGACCGTGGTCCGAGGCAGTACCCTCCACCCCCGCGAATACATTGGCAATCGCCGATTGAAGCAGCGACAGGAAATGTTTTACCTATCCTATAAAAGGGTGCACACTACTCTCAGCACTGCTGTGGTTTATAATAATATTGCTATATACATTTATGCACGTGTGTATGCATGTGTGTGTGTGTTTGGGGCGTGCGTATGAGACCCTGAGAGGGAGAAAGGGAGGGAGAGAGAGAGAGAGATGGTCTTTGATGGATGGAGTCAAGTGACAGCACAGTATTAGAGAGAGAAGGTAGGGCTGCTGGAACCATGTCTGTATAATGCAACTCCCCTGTCAGCTATCAGACTGCCATACCAACACACACACACGCACACACTCTAAGTGTGCGGCCGCCAGGAATCGCACTGGGTGTGTGTGTGTGTGTGTGTGTGTGTAGGTAATCCGCCTCTGACATATGATCATAATAAAAGGCTTAACAAAGTGAGTGTCAGTAAAGCCACTCCAGCCTGGCTGCTCTACGATGTGATCAGAGCCTGCTGAGCCAGCGGAGGGCACAGCACATCTAATGTTGCCCTAAAGAGATTTGTCCCTCACCCACCGACACCATAAGCACATCTGTTGGCCGCGCGTGTCAATCAGGCGACGGGCTGTTGGATGTGTGTGTGGCCTGTCCAATGACATTACTCACAGCCCTAATTTCAGTATTCCACTAATCTGAGCGTGCGTTGACTACAAACTACACAGGCATTAGAGAGGAAACCATCATAGAAGTGGGTGACTGGTTTATCAATATGTAGTTTCAAGTCCAAATTTGAGCCGTCGGTCACTTATGGCGCGGTTATAAATACAGCTGGGCTAGGGATGTGGCTTGTACCTGGGGTTGTCGTGAGAGTAAATAAACGCTGGTGATGGATGTGATGTTCATCCCCAGCAGCAGACTGCAGCAGATGGGCGATGACGCACCATACTGCTGGGTGACTAACCCATGACCCATGAGTCTGGATGAAGGTCTCTATTTAGTGACAGTGTGTTTGGCTGTGATTAGCAGGCCTCCCTCCTGTATGGTGAGTGAGCAAATAGAACGGGCTAATAGCTAATGTATCTCTCTGGGCAACAAGTTACACATGGTTCTGTCTGTGTGTGTGTGTGTGTGTGTGTGTCTGTGTCATTAGGGGCAGAGAGGAAGATACGTGCCGCAAAACCACCAAACTGTCAGCCAGCCTTTGTGGCTGAATTCAAACAAAGCTAAAACTCAGCTGAGGCCAATTAGAGACCAACCTGAGGCGTCCGCGCGGGCCGTGTCCGTGGGGGTAGCCGTGGCTGTGGGACCTCCTGGGGACCGGCTTGTCCTCCTCGTGCGTGTGGTGGAGAGACGGGGAGCGGGAGTGGGAAGACCTGGAGCTGCCGGTGCTCTGGAGGCTGCTGTCTGGGAGATCCCCATGTCGGCTCTAACAGGACGGCGGAAGCGGGGAGAGGGGTCAGGGTAAAGTCCAGGAACTAGAGCCGACCTCCAGGAAAACACGTTTAAAAGGCTCCATACGATTCCAATTTCTCAACTGTCATTTATTTTTAACTTGAACTTTCTCAATTGCCAGTTGGTGGCACTGTATTAACATGCCCTACATGACTGACTGACACCATGGTTTTCATAGAGGCTACATTTGAGCTAAAGGACATGTTAGCCTCCCTTCAGAGAACAACAGAACCTTTAAAACTCGCTGGTACTGTTCTATTTCCCTTCCACCCTCATGTACACGTTGAACCAAAACTGTATGCGGGCTTATTTCTTATGAATATAAAACAACACACACACACACCTTTCCAATCACTCCCCTTTCTTTCAGGTGCACACATGAAAAACACACACACACACACACACACACACACCTCTCCCAGGCTGCCATGCTGCTGTCCCAGAGCCGGCAGGCTCCGCAGGGAGGGCACCGGGGAGTGGCCCTGTCGGCCGCGGGTCTCCCGGGGCCCCTGGCTGTGGCCGTGCTCGTGGTCCCCGTTCAGGTTATTGTCACTGGCGGAGCGGAGCAGGGAGCGGGGCGAGGGCAGGGGGCCGGGGATGACGCGCCGACGGCTGGTGTACGAGGGAGTCTCCCTGAAAGGCACTGAGAGGAGACCAGAGACCAGGTCACACTCCGGACCCCTCAGGAGAACACAATCACAGCTCTAAATGTTCAGTTTTTCTTTGATATACGCATATGACACATAGACATGACATATAGAGTTGAATCCTAGTTATGAGTCTCAGTTTACAGTTCATAGTGCATGTTAATGCACATATGGACGAACCGAACACATACAACACTGTCATGACAATGCAACCACTAACAACAATCCAGCAGTAGTGGGCTCACAATGATTCACCAGAGACCGGGACAATGACCAAATGCTATAATTCAGCTTAGCTAATTCATTATTATTGCTACAACAAAATATATAAACACATGCATCCACACATAGTATATTGGAATGAGAATATAGTATTACTCCGTTTGAACACTAGATGGCATAATTCTCATGTGCGAACAGGTTCCAGAGCCACAGCACTTCCAAAAAAAAACATACAGAATATACTCACTTTGCCCTCTGTTATCATAACCTCCCCCCCAGTTTTATTGGCTCTCTAGCCATCCCTGTAAGTCTCTTCCTGTTACAATCTCGCCCATGCTTCCCTCAAACGCCTGCTTGTGCTTCGTGCACATTTATGCCTATGAAGGGAGCTTGGTGGTCAGTGGTCCGCTGCTGTCAACTTACCAACATCTGATGCTTTGTGGGTCTTTATAATTTCAGCAAGATCAAAATTCCCAGCTATAATAGCCACCTGTTAGCCAGAGGGAGAATGGGACAGAGAGAGAGAGAGAGAGAGAGAGAGAGAGAGAGAGAGAGAAGAGAGAGAGAGAGAGAGAGAGAGAGAGAGAGAAAGAGAGAAATTGTCAAATATTATACCATGGAAACAACCATCATCACTAACTGAAGAATGCATTTCCTATGACCCATCATTTATTCCCAGTAGCGCTTCCATCATGTCTTGCGTGTTTTCACACACGTCCTTTAGTTAACAGATTAATAGTGGCGGATGTGTCGACATGTACAGTAGTGTTCTGGACGTCGCATGGGGCCATCGTGTCCCTTGTACAAACACATTAACTCGGATCTGTCCAGGAAATCTGTGTCAATGTCAATTTCACGCAGAGTTTGTCAAGCAGCAAGCCCCGAAAAGGGATAGAGATTAGGCTGGCGAGCTGTTAGGTGGGGTGGAGAGCCATACTGTATGTACAACGATGAGCCAAAACATTGTGACCACTCGCAGGTGAAGCCAATGATGTCGATTGTCTTGTGACAATGGTGCATGTCAAGGTCTGGGAAATATTAAATGTTACACCAACAGTCAGTTTCCGTAGTCAACGTGTTGGATGGGGGAGAAATGGGCAGGAGTAAAGACCTTAGCCACTTTGACAAGGGCCAAACCATTATGGCCAGGCTCCCTTTCAGCAGTGGTAAGTGCCTACACACAGTGGTCCGCGGAGGGACAAACCACGAAGTGGGCAACAGGGTCAAGACTCATTGTTGTGTGAGGGCAACAAAACGACGAAGATGATTGGGCACACAGTGCTGTATATGGGGCTGCGTAGCCGCAGAACAGTAGTGCCAATGTTAACCCATTATGACTATCCAGGTGTACATGATGTTCTGGCTCATCGGTGTATAGTGTGGAGAGCTGGGAATGACATAATGACTGTAGCGAACGCGGACTATGTGTGAAGCTCAGGATAACACTGGTGACAGCAGCTACACGGGAGCCGGATACAGCAAAACAACACATACCTGAAAAGCAGTCTGGCTGTTGTAGTTTTTTATCTCTTTATTGGCCCCTCGGAACAGGAGAACTCTCGCACAGCTATCCTGAACAACAAAAGAGAGCGGGGAAGATGGTAGATAAATGTGTTTGTATAGCATTATGAAATGTCATGGGATTTAATTTTAGGATGTGCAAATGGTCAAGGCACACACAATCGCTCTCTCTCTCTCTCACACACACACACACACACACACACACACAACGTAATGCTTGTGATCTCCAGTGAGTGCCATTTCCAAGCCTCTAATTAGTCTCCACAGAGCAAAATCTTTTAATTACATTCTATTGGAGTAAGAGAAGAAAAATAAGTGGCAAAAGTGGATATGCAGAAGGCAGGAAAAGTACTCACCCTATCTGTGTGTGTGTGTGTGTGTGTGTGTGTGTGTGTGTGTTGGGGGGGTGGTCAAGGCTGTGATAATTCTAAAGGGCATCGAACATCAGGCAAGGGACCTCCTGAGCCCCAGCCGAGCCTCCAGTTGTGTGCAGCATGCCCTTTACTACACACCTCCAGCACTGCAAGCTAAGCTACCCCACGCACACACTGTCAGAACCTGTTGGCATCCTAATCAGGCCCTCCTTTTCATTAAATGGAAACAGGTGGGCACAAAAGCCTTTTAACAACATATGCTGGAAATAGGGAATCTCTCTACAAACAGGGTATCCTCTTGATGTGTGAGGCCATCCTGATCTTGAGTGGCCAGTAAAACGGCAAGTGAATCAACAAATCCTCATCACGTGGTTCTTGTTCTGTTGGTCCAATCACCTGCCAGAATCTTTGTTCGAAAATCATAGCCACATTTGTTGCTCTGATTGGATGAAGGTGGTCAGATCGCCTGCTAATTGTTTTGATTGACGCCGCATCGAGGGATATTGAATTGAACATTTTCAGACTGACTCAAAAACGCAGACTCTTACAAAATGGTATTAGTGAGTAAACCTACTGTAAGTTTACAAAGCCCATCTGCAGACTGACAGATGAGGTTATGAGTTTAAATGTGAAGGCTGGAAAAGGGTCGATATGTAATTTAACAGAGGGTGCAGAAACGCAGGATTAGCCCGAGCTTCATAATAAACACACCGATTATGATTAATTGAATATGAGGTTGAGTTAATAATATCCATATGGTTCATACAATTTCTATAGGTGATTGAGTTGAGTCACTGAGTCGACTAGATCACCCTCTACTGGTTTAAACAAAACACTGTGACTTTCGTCACTGAACTAAGTACATTGTGTCCTGACAGCCCACCTATAAGAATACATGATCTATATAAATGTGTACAGAACGGGCACCACCTGCAAATGGAACTGACAGGTCTTATGAATAATGCATTAGCACTCTTACCGCTAATAGCCTATGCTACTGCTAACGGTCTAAAATGGCTAAAAACCCGCGTAGATAAACGCCCACGGCTGTTAGCTTAGTTAATTGCTAATCAGACATGCATTATGCAGATATGTGCGCACAATTATGTGTACGTGACACACACACACATTTTTACTGACTTTCACTCCGTCAAGTGAAACAGAACAGAACAACAGCTAAGGCAAACGAGAGCGCGTAAGTGTATTGAATTAGTTAGCATGTTTTGACACTATATGCAGCCCGGACCTTATGAGTTAATAAGACTATAAAAGTCAGGTGGGGAGGGGGAGACAAATATTTGGTACACTGAAGGGCAGACAGACCTCTGTGCTTTAAAACCACTGTCCCGCTTAGTGTTGAAGGACATTTTCAAAGAACACGGATATCACAAACATGTCTACTCAGGCAAAACGGGGGAAATGGTTTCTCGAGATGAAAACAAAAAGTATATGTAATAGGTTTGATTTTTAGGTAAGAAATACCGTTTCGGCTAAAAGAACTTGGAACAGCTAGCTCCACATTGCTACACACACACACACCTGCTCAAAAACTCCTCTTTCTTAAACATGCACATGAAAAATACCAACACACTGGCCAATTATCGCATGGGACATCCGTCTTGCTCCAAGTCCTCCTACATTAGTTGCATTGTGTATAAATACAGAGTGAGTTTAGTCAAGTATTTTACAGTAATGACGCAGGCCAGTCATGCTTAAAAAGTATAACAGATGGTTCCTCTTAAAGCCACCCATATAAATTGGAGAGAATTCATTTCCTCATTAGAATTGATTGGGCGAGATCCACGGTCTCTAAGGGGATGTAGTGTTCCATTTTACAATTTAATATGGCGGTTGGGGGTGTTTCAGTGCCAGTACAGTGAAGTCTGGTTTATTTTTTGCACAGGTATTTCCTAAAACTGTCCACATCTCTGTTAAAAATATAACACCAATGTGTCATCAATATATAATTATTGACAATTAATACTGATCAAATGACACACGGCATGTTATACGAAATTTACTTTTCCTAAAAATGTATTCAGTATTTTTCAATGAAACTGCTATATTGGAGGGCAGTGGGAAGGATAAACCTAACCTCTGCTGTAAACCAAAATTTACAGCAATAAGGTCAAATATTGCCTATATTTTAGTTTAATCATGGGCTTCTACCAAGCGGCAACCTCTGGTGCTAAAAAATGAATCCAACGTGGAAGAGCCAAAATCTGCAGTTTCTCTAAAGGCCACTTGAGACTGGCTCAAGACTTGAGTCAATCCCTATGGACCCCCATGTTAAAATGTGCAACTTTACAGCAGAAATAAACATGTTTACAGCCTGGTACAAAAAAACTATATAGCTAGTTTCCCCGTTTGTGACAACTGTACAGGGTTGAAATTATATTAAGACATCAATTTATCCATCCATTATATACAAGTATAGCCGGGAGTAAAGCGGGAGTTAGGCACTGCCAAGATGGCGACGGCCAGAGCCAGCCCACTTGGATCTTCAAACACGTTCTTCTGATAATCTATGGGTGACGTCAAGGAGGGTTTGTCCACTTATTTGTCCACAGTCTATGGGTTCTACCCACCCTTGGCTATACCTTAATCCTAACAGAGGAGGATTCATGTTAATGATGAACATCTGAATATAATGGGGCCTCAGTGGGGCAGTTAACACAGTTCTAGTCTTTGTCGTTCTGATTTCATTCATTGTAAAAGCACACTCCTTGATTGTGTTATAGCGTTCCCAGAGCCCTACATTAGCCCCAGCTAACTGTTTACGTTTCAAACACACCTGTGCATGAGGCCGTAAGGAGAGGGGTACAGACCGGGAGGGAGGGGAGGAGTAGTAAGGAGCGCCAGCCACTCAGCAATTTCAAATCAAAAGTGCAACGCTGGTTTTAACCACAAGGGTAATACCAGACAAAAATCAAGGAGTGCACCTTTAATGTCACTCATCAATGTGGGTCCTGGCACATGGCATCGGCAGCATCTTCTCTCTGTTGCTCCCACGACACTGCCCTTCGGCGCCCCACTTGGCTTTGCCAGCCCGGGACAGCGGACCCCTCTACAGACACGTCTAGGCTACTAGCTATTGACTAACCCCCTTAGCTGGACGCCCAGCCAGCAGGTTCATTGTATTGGCCAGCCACTATAGAGCATTCAGGCCATTGATCAAGCCCGCTGATTATGATATCTTTCCATTCATCTTCTCGCTCTCTGCCTCTGGGTCTCTTAGGGCCCTCTCCATTTCTCATCCACTTCTTTCCTTCCTTCCTTCCACTCTCTCTCTGCCTTCTTCCCTCATATGGATCTATTGATCTCTGCCACAGCACTAGCAGTTTCCCGGTCAATTCCCCCTCCGTTTTATTTTTCTTTCCCAGGGTTTTTGTCGCTGAGCATAATCATGCAGGCCAGGCCCGTGTCCAGGCACCGTTTCTGGGATCGATGTGTGCAGCTTGCTGCCTCCAATCCTGGAGGACTCCCCTCCGACAGAGAGCCCGCCGGAGGTGGGGCGGGTCCGTGGGGAGGAGGACTGGGGCACGATATAAGTAGTTAAAGCAACTGTACATTAAACTGTTTCTCTCCAGCTACTCCTCTGCCTCTTCTTGCCTTCCCCTCCTTCCCTCTCTGTGTAATGTCAGTGTGTTACAAATGGTCTATATTAAGCATTGATGCAGAACTATCTAGACACTAGCTCACACACAGATGTGGCGCGTGCATGCAAACACACACGTATAACGCTCCAGTCAAGTGAAAGCAGGTCCTTCCCCATGACTGGAATCAGCTGAGTTAGCTTAAGTTAAAACCACACAAACACATAGATTTCACTGAGTTCACTTAGCAGCTGGGATAACAGCCAAAACACATCTTCATTGGGGGTGTAGTGCGCGCATTGTTTTGTTACTACCGGGGAACCTAATGAGTCCTAACCTATAGCCGTAACAATTATACCTGATGTGATGTTTATTCCTTTATGCAGAAGACCTGAAGCTGCCTCAAGTGCCAGCTCCTTTTTAGAGCCACTCAAAATTGATTTCGGGTGAAGCCAAACAGCGTTGTGCGTGCTTTGAATGTGATTAGTATGCAACCTTTCAGCTTGAGCTGGAGGGGTTATTTGTCATATTACGCTCCAGTCCACATCAGCCGGAAGGTTCACAGCCCAACACTCGTCACTCACCCTGCCCAGACCCAAGCCTAGATAATAACCTGCATATGTCAGTCTCAGGCTGAGCTGTGATACTAGCCTATACTGCCAGTATACCATGACCTGTAGCAGCTGTGGCAAACCCTCTGTCTCCTTTGTGATCTCTATTTGTGGAATTTTTTCAACACAACTTAATGCCAAATTTTAGCAAAAGAATAACTTGATCCTTTTTAACATCGGCTGGATAGCAGTTTTTAACTTGTGACAGAAGGTCAGATTAACTATATTTTACTTTATAGTGCTTAATGTCATGTTTACAACCAAAAAGAAATGCAGAGCAAATGGGGGATTTAGGTATTGTACATGCATGACCACAGATTGACACAGAGCGATAGTTTATTGTATTATTAGTATCCTAAAGTATAATCTAAGCTTTTAAGATTTCCTTCTCATTTAAAATGTTAAGTCCAAGGGCAAATCCCGGGATGGGGCCCCTCCCCTCCCTGTGAACTTCGCGGCCTCCTGTGCACTGGCCTGCAACCACCCTCACCCCCAACGCACCCGAGCACCGCACCTGATTTCACTGGACTCTGATTACTGATTACTTATGTGCACCTGTGGGGAGGGTATATGTGTGGGGTGGTTGGGAGCACTCTTGGTCGGTCATTGTTTGTGCTCGTAACTGTTTGTACGCGTGAATGAAACGCCGAGCTGAGTCTCGTTTGTGAAGCCCTTGTGTTTTGAGTTTTCTCGCTCGTGTTTCCAGTGCCTCGTTTGATGATGTGTGCACCTTCACTCAACCCATCTACACGCTACATAAAACAACTCAGACTCTGCTTTGATCCAAAGTACAGTACGGTACATGAATCCTCAGTGTCTGATGGATAGTTTTGTACCTTATACTAACTTGCCGCAACCAGCTTTCTGTGATTCATGACCCAGGGCGTCAGCCACACACAAACACCTCTCACAAGTAGGGGGTTTGGCCCAGGTTTAAGCACCCTGCTGTCCTTGTAAATAGTACGGGTGAGAATGATTATCTACGCACAATAATTTATTATTACTCATTACTTACTTAATCTTATGACATTCCCTTCCTGTGTTGATAAACCAGTGTTAATAATTCGAACATCCCTCACTGCATGTAAAAGAGGTGTACATGCCAGGTATAAACTGAGCCAAGGAACGCCTTGTAACGACGGTTCTATAACTGACACTGCAGCTGCTGACTTTGCTGTGTAGCTGGCAAGCAAACAGATGAAAGAGTAGAACATGTATCCTTCAGGGTTAATACAGTATTACAAATATTTTTGCACATCGCCCCAATTGCCCATACACACACATGGTACACGCAGAGTACAAAAAAGACAAATTCATGGTATTGGCAACATTGTGAAACGGTGAGTAAAGGAGCTGAAACCCAGAAGCATCCTTAAGAGCAAGCATGGGCTCAGCTGAAACCGTAGCAAGATGCAGAATCCTTACCCGCTTAAGGGTACTGTTCACGCTCTCTCTCTCTCTCACACACACACAGTGACACGCAAGCAAAACCCTATCTATAGTCAAAACACAGTGGGAGGAAGGGCCAAGGGAGAATACACATTTTCCTTCGAGGGATCAATATATCCCAAACACTCATGCCTTTATGCATGTGTGTGCGCACCCACACAACGAATATTTACACATACAGTAGTCTGAAAATACACCCCGCTCAGCCTACCAAGACCATCTCCTTGTTTTCTCCCTACCTGGTTGTAGAGGGCGCACACATGGAGGGCGGTGTTTCCAGATGCATTCTGGGCACTCATGTCCGCGCCGTAGAACAGCAGGTGCTCCAAGTGCTGCACGTGGCCATGGCGACATGCCTAAGAGGGTGAAACATGTATCATATTGTTAGTCAAAGTTGGGAAAAGTTCAGTGTAGAGGTATCAACGTGCTAGTATTATTGTCAACAGCTGTGTTATTGTTAGGCTGTACGTTATTTATGTGATTAATAAGGCACACACTGGTTTAACACAATATATGGAATTGGCACTTCTGTAAACATCCTCCGTCTCAAAAGAAAATACGCGGCACCTGCTGTTGCACACACATACATACACTTTCAAGTGACAAGTGACATCTTGCTTATATATTTAGCAATTTGATTCAAACATTTATGAACCATTTTTAGTAGCCCATATTATGTGGGTTACATTATGACAACAAAAAGCAGGTTGTGAAATGCATTTGAAAAGGTACCCTCTTGTATGACAGAAAGAACTGCGCACAATCCGTTACATTCCATAAAAACATAGACAAACCTTGTTTCTATCTCATACCTGAGGCTAAATGTGACTGTGAGTTGAAGTTATTTTGGCAAGTGAGATGACTTTTTTTAGCTTCTCTAAATCATACAATAAACCGGCCCTCTAATATCCATCTATCTATCCTGTCTTTCCCCCTAGTCCCTGCCCTGTGTCAATGACAAACCAGCCCCATCTGTGGTAATTGTTCTCTCCCTTCGTTGTTCTCCGTTGCAAAGACTGTGTGACAGCTCTAAGACAGAGCACAAATGATGCCGGGACTGTTGTCGGTTATCAGAGTTTCCGCAGTCTATCCTTTTGTGCACAATGCCTCCCACTAGAATACTAATGCTGTGCAGGGACGGAGAGGCAAACGGGAAGAGACAGCCCCGAAGAGGGAGAGAAAGAGATAGAACAGAGAGAGGAGGTCTGTAGGACTATTGGAGTTACCATATACTCTCAAGCCTTTGTGTACACTTGACTCTCATCACTGTGTCTTAGGCCAACTCGTCTCCTCTCGAACTCAACGAAAGAGAACGCATGAGGTCAACATGGCCCGCTCAAAGTCCCTTCTTTGTCTTTGTCTCTCCCTCCCTCTGTCTCTCTGGTCATATGGCGGCCCGCACTTCTATGGCCAAAAGCCTGGTGGCTAAAAGCAAGTCTTTCAACTGTAGTCAACTTTGCACAGAGTTCAATGAGCTGGTATTGAGCGAGGACTCTGGGACACATGAATTACCCTCACTGACAGGTTTAATTTGCATGTGATGTATTTTCTTTGTTCTGTTTCCTTAGTACCGGGCTGACAGTCTGGCTGGCCATGGAGCTCATTTTCAGCACTGCTTTAAATGTATTTGTTTTGTTTGTCACGACAAGATATCCTGAATAAAGTGAGTAATGAAACAAACACGGAGACCTTTCAATGAATAAGACCAGGCTGGCAGGTAACCATGGAGGAGAGTAAGACAGAAAACAAAAGGGGAAGGGCAGAAGAGGGAAGAAAATCATAGGAACACACAAGTAATGAAACATAGCTGGAGAGCAGCTAATATTGACTGGCACAGTGCCTCCTTCAATCATCTGAACTGATTTTTTAGAGAAACTCTCGAGTATCCATTCTTCTGCCATCCATTTGAAATGACCTATTCAAGTTTACAGTGGCAGCTGATGAAATTGCCCCAGAATATTCATAACTCCAAAGAGTGTTATATTCCCTAAAAGACCAAAGCTTAGAGCTAAAGTTTCTATGCCGTTACTAAATGCTACAATTGTTAACATAAACCGTACCACACACACACACACACAGAATGGCAACAGAAGAAGGGATGAGTCCCAACGATGTCTCTTTGATTCCTATTACTAACCCTTCAGAGAACCCCAAGCCCCAACACTCACTCCACAAGGCGCCCGAAAAGCCCTGACACAAACAAAAAACAGTGTAGGGACCAGCGTCCATCATGTATGCTGAGCCATGTGTGTATAAAATGCACTAATTATCCTATGTTTGCTCTCCTTATGTCAGGAACCCATTTCTCCACTGAACACAGAGAGGGGCTAGCTTCCTAAACATTTACATGTAAAGGGCATTTTAATGCGTTCTCAGTGTTTGAAAGTGCGTTAACTAAGAGTCCAAAGCTGGCAGTATACCTCCGAAGAAATTTGAACTGGTGTCAGATCCAGCGCTGTGGGCAAGTATCACTGCCGCGTTTGTTTAAATGAGAGGAAGAGATGGTAGAACAGATGGTAGAATGCAAAACAAAGAAGGAACGACAAATTAAACAGCTGGAAGATGATTTCCTTTATTTTTCAAATTAATTTCACTACCTGTTAACCTGAGTGCTAGCCCATTGACATACAGTAGAACTGTATACATATGCGGCCCAAACAAAGGATACACAGTATGGGGGACAAAGGAAAAAAATCATTGAGTACGTGCCTACCAATTGTAGGCAAGGCTGTATTGGGAGGAATGTGGTCATTGGGCATGTTTGACTAGTTCTGTTTGCCAGAAGTTGCACACTCTGGCGATCAGAAACAAATGGAGAGCTTCATTTTGGTAGCAAACCCCTAACTCTGCAAACTTGCCAAATTGCATTGGATTGCATACGATATGAAGTCTAATTGGGCCTTGAGTGTGTGTCTTTGCGTGTGTGTGAGCGTGCATTACCTGATGTATCTCCTGCCAGCCGTTCTCGTCGACACAGCCAACCTGCGCGTGGTCGTGCAGGAGCAGCTCACAGCAGTAGGGGTCTCCTCCCACCATGGAGCTGTGGTATAGGGGAGTCAGCCCACGGCTGTCCTTGTAGTCAGGTGACGCACCCAGATCCAATAAAGTCTGGTGGGGGGGGGGGGGGAAGAGTTACATGGACTTGAATGTTTTTCTGTGTGTGGGTTGTGGGTTTCTACATGTACCATAGATTTTTAAATCTCATAAACAGTTTCACTTCTCTCCTTCATAAGCCTGCCTTAGCATTATCAGTGGAGATAAATTAAGGACTATTTTTGGGTGTTTTAGTGATCGGTATCAACTGTCCCCTTCCAACAGTCCATTGAACCGTTCAAGTTGTAGGCTATAGTGTGCACGCACTCAAGATCTTGGTCAAAGATTGTTCCTCAACTACAGTATCCCTACCAGGAGACACTACTCTACACCACAGTGTATCCAGTGGCTAAGGCTATGTGCCATATTAAGACATCACAAGTAACGACCCGTGACGAGGCAGCGGCAGCCAATCCAGACATCGGCGGTGCAACGCAAAACATCAATTCAGGACGCACATCATCCGTTTCATCTTGCCTCCTCAACCACATGTAAGGCCATTCACTGAATATGCATGTGGCTCAGAGAGGCCATGTTAGACTAAATTTGCACAGCGACGGTACAAATCCACTCTGCATTGTAATGGCTGGAGAGCACAATGGCTGAGATACACTTTACTTTTTCAGAAAGACCGGAAAGAAAAAGGAGTTAAGAAATTTGATGTGATGTGATGTGTGTGTGTGAGTGTGTGTGTGTGTGTGTGTGTGTGTGTGTGTGTGGAACTGACTCACAATGAGCGCCGTATGGTTCTTGGTGCGTACTGCCTTGTGTAGAGCAGTGATGCCGTCTTTTGTTCTGAAGTCTAGGTGCGCCCCTCCACTCTTCAGCACTTTGATGAGCTCTGCGCAGCCCTCCAGCTGGGATGCCAGCGTGAGAGGACATTCTGCAGTGTTAAAGAAATAACATTTCAGGTACTTTCCTGTAATGACACCACTGGTTTTGCTTGGCAACAAAGTGATGAGGAATAATCTTTCACTGTATTATAGTGCTATATGTAAAAATGTTTTCATTGAGTTCCGTGTCAACATTGTAGTTGTACAAATTTTTCACAAAGTGCAAATTGGAAGCTGCCACAAATAGTTTGGATGCCTCCCCTGTGTTTTGTTCCAGGGACTTTTCCAGATGGTGCTAAACTTATTTTTCCCCCAACATGTTCGCCTAACTAGACAGAACCTTTATCAGACTACAGGTCACACAACAGAGGCCTTTCCACAAATGACTGGACAAACATTTGCATAAATATGAGGAGATTAGCACAGAGAATAATCCAGCTTTATACCTGGCAGGCAGGTGGCTTTAGTTAAATCCAAATGTGGTTACTTTGTGGCAGACAAAGAGAGAGAGAGATAAATAGAGGCTGGACAGAAAGTACAGTCCCAAGGGAATGACAGACAAAGAGGGAGAAAGAAAAGAGAAGGGGAGGTAAACCGGTAGAAACAAGAAGACAGATAGAAACCAAAATTCCTAGTCCCAGCATGCACTTCCTCACCTCCCGTGTCTGGGTCGTGGAAGTTGGGGTCCAGGCCTTTTTCCAGAAACTTGGAGACTTTCTCAATATTCCTCTGCTGAACATACTCCATGAACTTCTTGAGGTTGGCCTGAGAGCAGCAGACAGGGAGAGCAGAAGGGGCGGGGGGGGGGGGGAGCCAGATGAAGAGACACCTGTGAATGGGTGATGTAAGGCTCATTTGGATAGGCTCGTTTAATTATTCAGATTTAAGAAGAAAGCTGAAGTGTAAAGCTCTCCAGCTGAG
>JAOEHI010053138.1:0-15634 GCA_025447815.1 Percopsis transmontana | reverse complement strand
CGGCAAAGTGCTTAAAAATTCGACAGCGAAGTGCTTAAAAATGCTTAGAAATTATTAGAGTAGAAAGAAGTGAATTTCTTTTTTTGAAAGGAGGATAGAATAAGGCTTGTTAGTATGATTAGTGCTATGAGGTAGAAGGATCAGTGGCCGAGGTACCGAGATGGATTTTGAAGTTAGTTATACATTTTACAACATGCAGTAAATAACATATCGTTCAATCCTTAAAGTAGGTCAATTACTACTAAAGAATTTCTACATTTTGTGGTGATCTAAGAAAGAAAGGATTTTTTAAATATAATCCAGCCTGTGGGAAACAGGGCTCTGCTTCAGAAATACAACAAAATAAATATGATAAATATGTAGGTAAATAGATGCAATAGAGGCACTGACCATATTAATGTAAGCCTAACTCAAAGCAGCAGCCTCATGTAACACCAGTAAATAAATTTGATGCATGTAGGGCAAAAACTGCTAAATGCCTATTCCTTTAAAAAGGGGCAGCATTATATAATGTCAATTGTTGTTTATATTAGCTTACTCCTCATTCAAAAGGAAGCCTACTGTTAATCCTGTCCATCAATTCAGTCCTCCAGGATATTGATGTAGCCATTTATGTAAGACAGAAAAGTCTGTATCTTTGAGGCCGACATGCCAGGTTTTACATAAAAAATTAGATAATTTTTTAATACTAAGGAGGGTTTTTAATCTGACATGCTGAAGTGTCATATTTAAACTCGTCAAAAGCTGAGCAGACTTTCTATTCAGCCATGCATCTGCGTACACCTGTGTTCTATGTCTGACATCAGCCCAAAGTGTGAGCAGAAAGGAAATATTCAAAAGTAAAACACAATGAGTTATGAAATTGAGTTCCTCCAAACCATGTTTCAGCAAGAGCACCGACATATCAAACGCTAGCACAGATCCCGAGCATTATACAATGCCATCCACTGTAATAGCCTTCCATGAGACAGATTCAGACAGATTAACTTTACATAACTGAATTCAAATATTATAACGATGATATCGACAAATGAAAGGCAATATAGGCATAAAGTTAAATGTGGTTCGTCTTAAGTCTCTGAAAACAAATGTAGTCTATGATGTTGTAAAATGTATAAGTTAGCCCTGATGATGCTCCTGTCATTGCTCCCAACTCTATCTCTCCTCAAAGACCATCACAGCCTCCACCCACTCCACCCTTACAACCTGCTTCACTGACATTAAAACATGGATGCAAGAAAACTTTCTCTAACTCAACTGCAATAAATCAGAGATTCTCATAATTGGCCCAAACTCCCTCACCCAGACCTTTTCCCTCAACATCGATGGCTCCAACGTTGCCCCCTCCACCTGCATCCGCAACCTTGGAACCATCTTCGATCCCACCCTCTCCTTTGTACCGCATGTCAACCGCGTCACCAAAACTGCCTTCTTTTACCTTCGTAACATTGCACGCCTCCACCCCTCTATGTCCACCCCTCCAGCTGAAACACTTATCCATGCCCTCATCACCTCCAGATTGGACTCCTGCAACAGCATTCTTGACGGACTACCACACAAAATCACCAACAAACTCCAATATGTCCAGAACTCAGCTGCCCGCCTTCTCACCTCCACCCGCCGCCAAGAACACATCCCCCCTGTTCTCCACAAACTCCACTGGCTCCCAGTCAAACACAGGAGCAACTTTAAAATACTTCTCCTCACATACAAAGCACTTAACAACCTTGCCCCTCCATACCTCTCCAACCTTCTCACCTGCCACACTCCCGCCCTCCTCAGGTCCGTTAATGCAAACACACTCAAGACCATCAGGACTAAGCTCCGGACCTGGGGCGACAGAGCCTTCTCAGCTGCTGCTCCCACCCTCTGTAACACCCTTCCGACCACATCAAGCAGTCAAGCACCCTACAATCCTTCAAACAGGCCCTCAAAACTCACCTCTTCAAACTTGCATTTTCTGGTTAACAGACTTTCCCTGTTTTTCCCTCATTTTCATCTCCTTCTCATTGTCGGTCAAGTAACCTTGTCTACGTACCTTGTCTGTTTAGACTGTTTTGTTTTGTCTGTTTGTATCTAAAAGAGTCTTTGAGTGTTTAGAAAAGCTATATAAAAAATAAATATATTATTATTATTATCATTATCATTATTATTATTATTCTAACAATGTTGTTTGCTTACGATTACTGATGTATGACCTATTCTTCTAGTGACAAATGTACTAATTGTAAGTAGCTTTGGATAAAAGCATCTGCTAAATGCTGTAAATGTAAATCAGGATAGTCTAGTGGTATCGGTGTTGGACTCACAGCCGGAAGGTCGTGGGTCGTGGGTACAAATTTAGTGTAAACATAAGATTGGGAAAATACAAGACATTTTTAAATGGAGCGACCACCCCTTCACCCACCCAATTCCCATGGACCCGCTATTCTACACACGTTGACCTGCAATCCGCTGCACGGTACATTGACACAGTTATGCAAAGTAGCGATATCGTTATAAAACACACAATAAAACAACAGGCGTTTGGCCAAGACTGAACCACAAGACAAAATTATAGTTTAATCTATAGTTACAGGAGAAACATTAATTGTGGTTTTAGTATAAAACACAATGTGTAGAGCGATCAGAAATCATCGCGCCTGCGCAGAAAATATTTTGTTATGCAACATATTCATTGCGCTTTCCTATTATTCTTTACAAAACTACAGGAAAAACATACCTGTGTAGTCATAAGACGGATACAATGTCCTTCATGTGTTTCGTTTATTAAAGGTTATAGCAAAGCCGACTATGTAAAAGTAACATTCACTTACAAATGCCAATATTCCACAACGGGAGACGGCCAGTGAATGGATGGCACAGTAGCCTACCCAACGACTACGTTGACGCTGGCCTACTACCGAATCAACGGCCTCGAAACTCGACCTGAATTCAGACTCCTCCTTTTTATCCTTCTCATTGGTTTAAATGTATGCGTTACCATGGGAAACATGACGAAAACGAAACATTTGTTGTTTATTGGTTCAAGACACTGTCCGTCGTTTTATATAAAGGGCCATCCTCTGCACGTGAAATCCCATGTTGTATGCTCCTCGTGATCGTGGTTGGCCGGGGAACCAGAGAAAAGCCGTAAATGTTTTTTGTAAAGTGTGTGTGTGTGTGTGTGTGTGTATATATATAGGCAACTGAAACGCTACAGCTGGTTAATACATTCAAATTTGCGGTTTATATCAGATTAGATTAGATGTAAAATAGCCTACGTAATCCAAATTACAAATGAGTGTAAACTGCAAAAAAAATTACACACGTGTGGATGAGACGTATTAGGTCTACACTAAATACACTGTTAAAAAAATTAAGGGAACATGTAATCATCACAGTAACCAAGTCAATTAAACTTCAGATATCAATCTGTCCTCATAAGCGATTGTGAATCAGTCACCTGTTTTGGTGCAAATGAAAGTGACAACAGGTGCACTGGAGAGGCAACAAAAAGGAAATGGTTTTGCAGGTGGTGGTCACAGAAAATTAATCTCTCCTTATCCATCCTGAATGATTCTTCCCTAGTTCTGCTAGTGTCCATGTCACTACTGGTAGCATGAGGCGGTACCTGCAGCCTATTCAGGTTGCACAGGCAGTCCAGCTCCTCCAGGATGCCACATCCATACGTGCCGTCGCAAGAAGGTTTGCTGTGTCTCCCGGTACATTCTCAAGAATATGGAGGAAATACCAGGAGACGGGCCATTACACAAGGAGAGCTGGAAAGAGTCGTAGAAGGGTATCAAACCAGGAGCAGGACCGGTATCTGCTCCTTCGTGCGAGGAGGAACAGGAGAAGCACTACCAGAGCCCTACAAAATTATCTCCAGCAGGCTACTAGCATGCATGTGTCTGACCAAACTGTCAGAAACAGACACCATGAGGGCCCAACGTTCTCTAGTAGGACCTGTGCTCACAGCCCAGTGCCATGCAGCTCGATTGACATTCGCCAGAGAACACCAGAATTGGCCACCTGCTCTCATCTGTGAAGAGAACAGGGTGCCAATGGCGGACCTGCCAATTCTGGTGTTCTCTGGCAAATTCCAAACGACCTGCACGGTGCTGTTCTGTGAGGACATCGGGCCCTCAGAGTTTATTTGTTGCAAAACTAGAGAAGAATCAATCAGGAAGAATAAGTAGAGATATTGTCGTTGGCCACCACCTGCAAAACGGTTCCCTTTTTCGGGGTTGTCTTGCTGTTTCCTCTCCAGTGCACCTGTTGTCACTTTCATTTACACCAAAACAGGTGACACTGATTTACAATTGCTTATGCTTCCTAACTGGACAGATTGATAGCCTATACCTGAAGTTTAATTGACTTGGTGTTACAGTGTACTACAGGCTACTGTGATGCTTACGTGTTCCTAAATATTTCTTTAGCAGTGTAAAAAGCAAATTATAAAAAAAAATACATAGCAAGCATAGCATTGGAGTATTATCTCAAATTATTGTCCTATATTTGGAAATAAAAAATATATATACATCTAACATATCTCAACTGATATGCTGTTGTTAGCTAAATTATTAGACTTCTTTTAGACATTCAAGGCTTGATTTGGATTTTTTATTTCAAGCATGCTGCAGCTCTAGATAGCTTCCACTATGCTAACTCAAGACTTTAAGACAAATGCCCTTCCGCCTACACGTTTTGGCATTCATGGAAGTCAGAACACAATTTGGAGCCAATCACAAAATGTTATAGTTTCCCAATTTTATGCTAAACTTTGACTTTTAACACTAGTCTCGAAGGGCATGTTGCGCAGATTCCCCTTTGAAAGGATGGATACACACTAATCACAACAAAGAAACACTTAGTAGCCCATAACCCGTGGTCCAAAATGTAATGTGTTAACCCGGAAACTCAAATGATTTTCTTTCTACGTTTTTCATTTCTGTACCAATATAGGCCTACCTTTTGTGCAAAATAATGTGATAAGGCAATAAGTTGTCTTTGACACAACAGTCATTGAAGCAGCACTGGTGCTATTAAGCCTGGTTAAAACCTTATTTTGCAAGCTCCAAATATACCATTTACTTCACTTTGGAGAGAACTGCTTTCTGAGGTTAATTTCTTCTAAAGTGCTCTTATTCAAAATGAACAACAGAGTGTGCTTCTGGCATGTTTAATTGAAGGGTTGTTATCACTAGATGGCGCAGTGGCCACTAGATGGCGTTAATATGCCGCTGTGTTGGACAACATGCATTAGAAGGGGGCATCTGAAAGCCACTAGTCTAGATAAAGTCAATGGATAGAAAATTATGACATTAAGACCTAGAGTACAGAGAAAAGCTCTGAATAAAAAGGTTTTAGGGGGAAAAAAGTTAAATAAACATACATTTGTATAACAATGCTTGGATACAAACATAAAATCCAAATTTGAGACCCCTCATTTTATGATGTGCTTTTGTACTGACAGTACACTAGCACTAACTGCCTCGCTGCCATGGACAAATCTTTTGTGGCAGGGGTCACTCACATGATTTGAACTGTGCAAAAAAGGTGTGCTGAAAGTCAAAACAAGTGCAGCTCCATGTGGTTTTTATATGCATAATGTCATTTTAAATGCATTTAGATTTATATCGATGTACATAGTTTGGTACACATTCTGTCCTTTAGTGTTGTGATCTACTCTATGCTTTACTCTGAAAATCTAATTAGGAAGCCTTCTTTCAGTTGGTTAAGTAACTGCAATAGTGCAACACCACATTCTGTCAAAATGCCCCGTGAGGTGAAAAGAAATACATTTCCTGATCCAACCAGAACCAGCAGAAGATGATTTCAATTCAAACAAAAGGATAGGACAGCAAACATAACAGTTTCATTGAGAGCTGCGTGGTCATGACGTAGCACTGCAATTGCTCTTCCATCTCTCTTCAATTCTACAACCACTACAGCTATTGTCAGAGCAACACTGACACACACACACACACACACACACACACACACTGCAGTTCCCAGGTTCAACCTTTGTTGACAGCATTGTGCTCTTGTTGCCAGGATACAAGCAGACATGCTTATGAAATGAATAAAAGACTAAATATCAAAACAGTTTTTAAGAGGCCCTATGCAAAAAATAATAAAAATAAAAAGGACAGTTGTATATGTATAAAATGTGTCAAATTGAAAATGAGCAGAGCCACTAAATGTGTCACACAACCCACAGCTGGAACAAGGGACCACAGGGTGAAAGGCAGGGCAGTGGAAAATAACTTTAATAAAACTATCAAAACAAAACCAGCAAAACAATACTAGCCTGTACATTTGACAATATCCAGTGTCCAGAGTCATTTGAAAGCTAGCGGTGCGAAATACAGCAGCATCACACATAAACCCACAGTGAAAACCATTATAGGCAGGGATAGGGTTCATATAATATATACTATTTGTATACGCATTTACAGATATTGCGCGCACACACACACACACACACACACACACACACACACACACACACACACACACACACACACACACACACACACAAAATAAAAAAATCAAACACAGATGTAGATGCTGCAGTAGCATCCAATGTCAAAACCAGGAAGTAGCTTTTGTCCTTAATTAAACAGACTCGGCAGATAAATCCGTCCAACACAAGACCCCTAAACTCCTCCCACATCTGCTCATAAACAATTCAGTACACTTAAAAAGAGAGCGGCACATAATTCTGCACAGACATTCAATTCTGAAGAGATAGTTAAAAACACAGTATAAACAGTATAATGACTCACCATTCTGTTTTGGTCCTAAAAGTCATGTTGTATGCTTCAGTTATTACTCAGTGAGCACACTTTTCATAGTTATTAGCATGGGCTGGATGGTTGCTTGACATCTTTAGGCAAGGTCTAGCCATTCACCTTTTAGGGTAGTGAATATAACTTGCACATATATTTATATTTTGAATGATGGTTTGTCAAAACAATGTAAAAAAATTGTTTTGATGTTTCAAAAACAATCCAACTATAAAACAAAAGTTTTTATTTCTTAAAACACAGTATATTTGAAAAACATTTTTATTTTAAGTGTTCTGTGGTCCCCTTGGCCTATTGGTATCTAATGTTGGACCTCAAGGCTAGAATGTTTATTTTTCAAATGAAACACTCCCTCAAACCATTTCTTTGGGGAGTAGTAGTAGTCTGGCACATAGATATTGCAGAATAAAATCTTAAACGGCAATCAAGAATAAAATAAAATACAATCTTCCCGCAGTGAGGCACAAAATTCATAAGCAGGAGGCATCATGGAAACAACACCCTTTAGATGCCCACAGGTATGTGCACATTTTTGGCGTCATTTAAGACAAGGGTTCGAGTCACTTTTGTCTTTCCACAGCCATTCATTACCTTCAAGTCCCACCCCTAACAGTTAAGGGGTGGGACTTGATGCCCCCCCCAGTGTCCCAATGGGTCAAAGCAAGAGTTTCTTATGTACATAAAGATCCAGCGCAAAAAAACAACAAAAACTTTCCTAATGACTGGACCAGTCCACTCCATTTCCGGCTCATGAAGGACTGCTCCATGTCTGAAGGGTTGTGGGCACCTGCTGTGGGCATGTGTGGGAGGAGAGTCCTTCCCTTCCTTGGGCTGGGGGTACATTTTTCTCCTCTCTGTGTGTGCAAAACATGCAAACACTTTAATTGCCACAATTCCTGGGATATGTCACAAGGCCTGCTGGACTTCCTTTGAGGTGTCACAATATAAGGCAAGGAAGGGCCAGTGTGGGCAAGCGAATGCCTAGTAGAGTGGATTTACAGAGTTCCAAGTATGCCCATCGGTTCATGATGTGCTGGATAGTAATCTAGATTCCCTTCTTTAGAGAGGGGTGGTTGCTACTTTATCTTCTCCATGCACTTTGCCCCCCTCCTCCCCATCTGTTCTGTGCTCTCCCTGGCCTTCAGGGTCCCCAGAAGTTCTACGAGCGGTTGTCTTTGGCCACATTGTGGGCCATCCAGTTGACTTTGGTGGTCCAGCTCTCTCGGAGAGCCTCGTCAAACTTCTGCCTGAATTGTTTCAGAGCCTCTTCGTCCGTCTTTCCCAGCGCCAGAGAGTCCTGCAGGAAGGAAGCAGGCAGAGGGGCGGAGATTATAAAGTGTCACATGTCAGCATTAAAATTACCCCCACCCATTTGAACTTGGAGGTGTTGATATGTGGAAAATCTCCTACAATATTGTCAGAATCTGAAGACAAATTTAATTATCCTAAAAAAAATCCACAACTAATAGGGGGCAGGATAGTCTAGTGGTCTAGGTGTTGAACTCCCAGTCAGAATGTCTGGGTTCGAACCCAGAGTTAGTCTACCAGTAAGCATCCTTGAGCAAGATGCCTAACCCCTATCTGCTCCGTGTAATAGCAGCATGCAATTGTAATACATATTTTGACCAGCAGAGGTCACCATTATATTTGGCTATGCCATGCACTCTGGGAAGATGATGTAGAACGTACCTACTTCCTGTGGCTTGCTATTTGTGTTGGGAGTACTGTCCGAATGGCTACTGGTGTTAAAACAAGGCACTTTTTGCCCCCACTACTGAGATACTTATTATTGATATTTTATATATTTTTGATTCTTACACTGAACAGCTGCTGCAACAAAGCGGAATTCCCTTAAAACATTATGTTTGTGTGGCTTATTCACCGTTAATTTGTTAATGTGGAATTCACCGTTAATGTGGCTTAACGGTGAATTCTGACGCTAACTTGTCGATTTGCTGCTTCACGGCCATTCCATACTCTAGTCTGTACAATTTTACCACTCAAAGTGGAACAAAACTAGAGACCACTAGCAACTGTATGCAAGTGAATGCTATAGATTTATTGAGGTAATAATAACAGAAACACTTTCTCCTTGTTTAATAGCTTCAAAATGGATATTATAGAATCATTTTATCCCTTCCTATACGTTTGATGCACAAAATGTATTAAATTAAACCCTCGGCTATGTCGCTGCTACAAAGCTGGCTTTTGTCAAAGTTGCCGTTAGGACTGTGTTGACATGAGCACCGCTGCATCTTCCTGTTTGAATTCCCACCCCTATTTTAAACTCCGCCTTCACAAGGCGTTTTAAACTCTTTTTACTGCCCCACCCACATAGATCTCCAGACGTTTTATACGATAGTACAATAAGCCTGGCCCCGCGAGACTATATCAGAGACTATATCTGACCTAACCCTTGCATGTGTGTGTGTGTTTGTGTGTGTGTTTGCGTGTGTGTTGGCGTGATACCTTCAGGTACTGGATGTCTTTTACGGAGGTGAGTTCAGGCAGTCCTGCAGTAAGCATGAGAGCAAACAGTGTGATGAAGAGGTTCCCGTTCCTCCTAAGGATGAGATAGGCCTCCTCGCAGTACTGACGGAAGCTGGACGACACACACACACACATCAACGTATCTGCGTCTGATTGATGTCACCATTTATTAAAAGCTATGGGGAAACATTATTTTCCTTTTAGTTATAAACCTTTTCCTATCTCAGTTAATACTGCTCTTTAAATCAGCAGAGGAGCGAGGGCGGGCATGGTGGCTGTTCTATGCGTGGGAGAACTGGGGGATACGATACACAATAAACACACCTTCCAAATTTTTCCGTGTTGCCCGTCTTTCCCTGCTGAATGACGTGGATAAAGTCATGCGTGAGGATGAAGGGGACACGTTCCCTCTTGATTCCAAACATGGACTTAAAGTTGCCCAGAATGTGGCCAAAGTCTATGTGGAAGAGCTGGTTGACAGAAACAAAGTCAAAGTCAGTAATAGTGGGGACATTGGGAAACGTGAGGTAAGGCAGTCAAAGCACAATCCAATGTGAAAACTGAAGCAATATCAGTTTATCACTAAATATTTCGGCTACTTATTGTACAAATAGAATCCTCACCTGTCCAGTGCTGCGGACCATGATGTTGTCACTGTGCCGGTCTCCTATACCGAGGACGTATGTGGCTACACAGTAGCCAGCGCACGACAGGGTGAACTCCTCAATGGCCCGATCCAGAGCATCGCTATGAGTAAAAGCAAAGTACAGACAGATGCCATCTCTCATTGAAACCAAGCAAGCCTTGGGGGAGCAGCTACAGTCAACTGTCACAGTGTTGGTTTGTAATGATAGCCTAAACACAGACTCATGATGATGTTGTAGACTACATGATCCATATCTCCATACATACTGTAATACTTGTATACACTTACCCAGTGTTCTTCTCTTTCAGCCAGTTGAGTAGAGCGTCTTTGTTGAAAGCAGCGGCTGCTGCCACGTTGCTGCTGGTTAGCTGGATGTTGGCGATGGTTTCTGCACAGGACACCACCTCGATCAGCCCTGCCCTGTCACCTGTTGCTAGGCAACCGTAGGGCACAATTCTGCACGAGACGTTAAGAAATGTCAGAAAATAAGTATTATTTAGCGTACTTTACAAAATGACAAAAGAAAACCCTAATTCTGGTGTAAATGTCCAACTTATTGTGCCATTAAGTGACGAGTGGCTTAATACACCTGCACATTTACATCTACTTGTGGTAGGTCAGTTTAGAAAGTAAAAGAGAATTTAGGGAAGATTAAGGGGGAGACATGATGGTACAATGTGAGTAAATGGCATGTAAACCAGTGTGGCTTTTCATTTTGTAAGATACAGAGTGAAAAATTATGTGAATACTTGCTTTGCTGTGATATTCTTGCACATTTGTAACAGATTAACTGCACGCCCAACCAGTAAAACACCAGACTAGACCCGACCAACCAGGCTTCACTTGCAATGTAAATGCAGATTTGGACCAAAGATTAACCATGACTTCTAATGGAGACCAAATGCCTCCAAGGCGATATTAAATCTGTTTTGTGGGTGTTGAGTTTGTGTGAATGAGAAACACGCCCGAGGACAGCTGGGGACAAGTAAGGACACATGAGCCACCCAGCAAACCCTTGCATACACCATGCTGGTCCTGTTACACCGTCGCCATCTTCATCCTCACTGGTTGGGTTTGATCCCTGAACCTTTGTTCCTGTAACCTAAAGCCTGCACTCCCGCTCAACTATCACAACAAGCCCTCCCCTGCCCAGCACCAGATGTCTCTGCTTAGGTCAGACAGAGACAGAGGTTTAATAATAGTGCAAGTGTGGAACTGATTAGGATGGTAAGTGAAAAGCATTGTGTGTGTACGTGTGTACGTGCATGCGCGTGTGTGTGAGAAGGGGTTAGAGGTTAAACTAGCAGGGGGTCATTACGTGCCTCCTCTTCACCTCTGTACCCACCGCAGAGCTTCCCCTTCCCTGAAGAGACCAGGAACAAACAAGTCTGACAGCCTGATGTGCATGCACACCCACACAAATACACAACTCACCTGAGGTCTAGACCAGCCTCCTTCCACAGCAGATCCATTAACTTCAAAATCTGGAGAGTCAACATGTCTTGTCTTAAATCTGAACAGGAAGCAAAAAGACAGGAACAGTTAAGAGTGAATGAGAAGGAAAGCATTTCAGTATCACATGACGGTCTAGGAAAGAGACTGGCTTCATTCCTCATCATGACTTTGTGAACTCTCTTTCCCAGCCTCCTACGTGTAATTCCTTCCTACCATCTCCGTTCTTGAAGATGATTCCCAGGGTGTCTCCGGCCAGCAGCTTGTTGTTGTAAACAAGCCACAGCGGCTTCATCTTGGAGTCCATGTAGCGACACTTCTCCACACTGACAAGAGGGTGGAGTGGGGGAGATGTTAAATATTCAATTGTGTACCAATAAAATCAATTAAAAAAAATAAATCCTCTAATGAACTTTCCCCACAACTCAAAGAAGGCCCACTCCATTACATCAGGGGCAACACAAAATTTGGTATTGCATGCCTAATTGCTAACGTTTTGTCCATCTGACAGTGTTTTTGTACATCCCTTCACTATATACAATATACAATAAACAGACAATGATAGGCAGCATAGTCTAGCAGTCTCTGTGTTTGACTCTCCGAAAAGGTTATGGGTTCAAGCTCCGATGCAAGATGCCCAGCCCCCAACGGCTCCTTAACACCACTGTATGTCGCTTTGGATCAAAAATAAAAATACATTCTAGCATTGAGCCATCTTAAGAATTCATAGCTAGACATACAGCAGATGCATAGAGCAACAGTTGAAGGGAAGTTAGCAGGGTCCTCCTAAGAAGGGAACTACTGCCTTACTTGATGCCGGAGAGCTGGATGCTGGGGTTGAGGGGCGATTGCAGGTCTGACAAGGTGTCTGAATAGCCACTCTGTCTCAGACACGTCATCAAGGCCTCTTTGGTCAACATGGCTTCCTTGGTTTTACTGCGAGGGTTCTTGATAGTTCCTAGCTTGATCAGCTCGTTGACCGACTTCAGCTTGCTGAGCGCTTCCACCTGGGAGGGGCCAGACAGGGGGGAAAGTGAGGGTGGTATGGTTTAACTGTGGACAGAGCGGTACCCCTGCTTATCCTGGGATAACATTCTACTGCCCAGCCACCACACACATACACTGTAGGCCAACAGCAACAACCGCAGAGCTTTCTCTCCACGATGTACTATATAATTAAGCAGAAATGTATTATGAACAATGATCTCATGCAAAGACGTTTGGTGTGTCATACATGATGCGATTCCTCCTGTCCTATTATTAACAATGACATCTTGGTTAATTTTCCTTAACAAACAAAGCATGTCAGCACTGCTATCCCAAGCAGTGTCCCACAGTGTGTGAGCTCTTCAAAACAGGAAGTGGCCGGACGATGGACAGTGCTGAACAGGAAGCGTGAGGAAGCGTCCGTAGCAGCAACTGTCAACCAATGCTCTAAAGGGGCCAAGGTCAAGGGGTAGGGGTCCAACTGATGTCATTGTGACAGGCTAAAAATACGAACCACTAATTGACAACAGAAAACACCTATTTTTGTCCCTGACCTGGGGTTAGGAAGAGTAGTAATAAGGAAACAAAATCAAAGTACACTGGTAATCAGGGACTAAAAGGAAAGGAAGTAAATAGGATTGGCTTGTCAGCTAATGCCATAGCTTAAAATGTGCAGTATTGAGAATGAGCAAAACTTTGAATCATTGGCTAGGTGTTCCCTACCTGTCCCTATCAATCACTCACAAGCATGCATACAGTGTTGCAGTCTCCACCAGGAGAAATTCTGATTGGTTGCAGGGACAAGTAAGGCAAAGCTTTCTACCCCCACTGTCATCTGAATGGGTGAATAACACATGATGCTGTAGATGTACACTATATATGAGTACATCTACCTGTTTCTTTAGGACCTCAATATGAGGGATGCTGCCTCGACAGTAGGCTTCCAGGATTAAGGCAAACTGGACACAGACTGCTGGCATGTGGATCTCCGACCTGTAGAGGGAAGCAGAGAGCAGACATGGTAATAACAAATGCCTAATTAGGCCCCCTATCCAGGTTAACCATCAGAAACAATAATTTTTTTCTAATAACACTTGTGCACATACTCACACATACACTCACACATACACACCGGAGATGCCAGAAGAGGAAGTGTCCAATTTTGCGGTTGCCATGGGCGCGGTCCAGGAGGAAGCGCGTTAGTGCACAGTCATAGTAGGGCTCGTAGCGCAACACCTGCACCAGCTGCAGCAGGTACTGGGACAGCTCCTCTTCACTGGGAGGGAGGGAGGGAGGGAGGGAGGGAGGGAGGGACGGACGAAGGGGGAGACTCAGATACACTGTCAACATATTTACTGCATAGTGAAGCAACAAGTAGCTTAATGGGTCACGTTGTTATGACAACAATGACGTGAGGTGGTGGTTGGTGGTTTCGGGGTGTGTCTTTACCTCATATCGCGCAGGCAGCCCACAGCATACTCTCTCACATACTGGTCAGGATAGTTAAAGTCCAGCAGCTCCAGAGCATCTCTAGGACTCAGTTTGGGCCAGATCTGGAGCAAGGCCTGGAGCTGAGACACACACAAACACTCAAGAGTCAAATCGTTGCATCAAGGCTGATCACCCAAACTGAAGACACTTTTGACTGTTTTCATCCAAAACCCGGATATAATATATAAATATTGGTGATTAACTGATTCCCGACATGTGGGGGACCCCAGCGTTTAAAAAAAAAATGAGCACGGACGAATTTGGGAACCCCTGCTCTGTGCCATAGAACTAAAACTATACATCTATATACATGCATTGTGCTGTTGTTATGTTGTCACGCTAGCCACATTGACAATTAAATGTCTGTCCTTCTTTGCTGCCACCCAGCTATAAAAATGGGAAGAACCCATAACTCTGATTGGTTAAAAGGCATTACGCTCGCAGGAGGCACTGTTAGCAATATACCTTTAACACACAAGACAGAGTAAATATATTGGAATAATCCCTACCTGGGCCATGTCCTCATGTTTGCTCCACTTGACGGAGAGCAGCAGCTTGGGAAGTGACTGGGGGAAGTTCTCCCGGCAGTCGTAGCGTAGTGTCCAAATCAGGTCTTTCTCGTTCTCACACAGCTGGGATAGTGGGTCACGTTCCATGATCTCCTTCAGCTCAATGTGGAACTTCTTTCCCCCGCGACCCTGAGAGCCCAGAGGTCAGCGGCAAGACGGACGGCGAAGGAGAAGAACAAGGAGGTAACAATATATATATATCTATATATATCTATATCTCTCTATATATGAAAATTACCAAAAAGGTGCAATCATGAGATGACTAACAGCTGTTACAGATAGACACCACCAGATGGCAGCATAGTGTTAATCATGCCTACTTCTTCCATGTCGCTGAATGCACTTCCTCAACATACTGTAAATCTACCATAAACGATTACAAACAGATTTTATGAGCACTGAATGCTCTTTAAACCAAAAAGAATGAAATAGCTTTTCAGATCCAAGGACATTTCTGTAGATTGGGCCCTGATATAAAGTGATAAAACCCCCACTAGAAATCATTAGTAGATTGGAGATATATTAACAGGGGGGGGTCACGTTCTGGCATGCCCTCTACTGAGCTGTACACCTGGCTACAGCCCAATGGTTTCCTAGAAAACTCTCAAAGCCTGGTGGGATAATTGGTGAGTGGATGGAGTAGAAAGCGTTTCACAAAATAAACAGTCTACATGAGTGAGCATGTCGGCGTACAACCTGTGTCACTATGCGTAATACGCATACAGGCTGGCCTAACGCTGATGCGTGTGTCCACAAGTGTCTTCTATTTACGCAACTCACCATGGATGTGCAGTCACTCGCTCCGGCGATCTCCGCAGCCTTCTCCAGTATCTGCGAGGGACAGAGAGACACACACACACACACACACACGTCACTGCCAGAGCACGTCACGCTGCCCTCGCGTTACCATCACCACAAGTTACCGTCACAAAGAGTGCTAATGAAATATTCACCCTTGGTCAGTTAATAGAGGTGAATGGAAAACGCAGGACAATGGCATTATTATGGTCTGGGCGCGTCTGTAGGATTGAATATAGTCCTTTGTATGTATGTACTGTATGTATCTGTGGATGCCAAGATTGTGTGTGTGTGTGTGTGTGTGTGTGTGTGTGTGTGTGTGTGTGTGTGGTGGACGGGTTGTGTGACAGGGGTGCGGGGGGTGAGGGACTGACATTGTCAAAGTGGGGGAAAATAATAGGGTTCGA
>JAOEHI010053137.1:0-45293 GCA_025447815.1 Percopsis transmontana | reverse complement strand
TGGCCCAGCAGGCTGCATAGGGAAGCTTTTATTTTATTTGATCATTGCTGGAACACACACACACACACACACACACAAACACACACATGCACACGTGTGGTTCCATGCAATTCATAAAAATGGTTTTATTGGATCATACAAGTAAAATGATGTAATTCATCCATCTGTCATTATAATTGATTATTATAATTATTTTGATCAGTTTGACTTTACACAGTAATCTCAGTTGATCTGGTGTTTTTAAATCTTCTGTATGTCTTTAGAGAGGGGGTCATGGAGTTCCTGTTAGCCAACCATCCACTGGACTGTCCCATTTGTGACCAGGGAGGAGAGTGCGACCTCCAGGTAACACCATTGGATGAGGAGAGTGGGAAGGGGGGGGACAACAACTCGTTCGGGGGCACCAGATGCCACTCACGGTACACGCAGTACAATAGAACGTTTTAATACGGCCATTGCTAGGGATGGCTAACTGTCTACATATCTTACCAGGACCAGTCCATGCAGTTTGGCTCAGACCGCAGTCGCTTTTTAGAAGACAAGAGGGCAGTGGAGGACAAGAACATTGGGCCGCTCATCAAAACCATCATGACGCGCTGCATCCAGTGTACGCGCTGCGTCCGGTGAGAAAACCGCTGTGGAGCGCTCGTGTGTAGTTCATATCCGTATCATTCTGTGTCTGATCCTGTAGTTATTCTAACCTGCTTGTGTTCACCATTGTTGGGTAGAACAGGGATCTGTTTATATGCTGCGCAGTGTATTGTTTGTGAAAGAGAACATATTTCACGTTGTTTATAGCAGCCTTTTGGCAGAATCCTTGTTCCAATCCAAGCTTGTTACTAGTGGAAAGCAGTTCCAGCGTGTGCATCTCTTCCTTTGTGCTAGTTTTGCCAGCGAGGTGGCCGGCGTCGAGGACCTCGGAACGACGGGGCGGGGCAACAACCTGCAGATCGGAACGTATGTGGAGAAGATGTTCATGTCTGAGCTTTCCGGCAACGTCATCGACATCTGTCCCGTGGGGGCCCTCACCTCTAAACCCTACGCTTTCACATCCCGGCCCTGGGAGACCAGGTAGGAATAGTTTTCAAGTAGCAATGTATAGCTCTTGTGTCTATGTCCAACCAACTACAGTAAGGAAGAGGTGCCCATTGCCAAACGCGGTCTTTCATATTGTCTGTCTGTATATTATCTCATGGAAGCATGTGTCTCCTCGCTGTTATTGTTTTGTAGCCAACCACTGTATTCTGCTCAGGGCCATGGCATTTCAAGGCCTCTATCTATTGTTTGTTTTTAACCTGTCTGTCCTCCCTCCTCTCTCTCGCTCTCCGTCTGAGCAGGAAAACAGAGTCAATAGACGTGCTGGACGCGCTGGGCAGTAACATCGTGGTGAGCACCAGAGGAGGGGAGGTGATGCGCGTGTTGCCCAGGCTGAATGAGGACGTCAACGAAGAGTGGATCTCTGACAAGACCAGGTGACTGCACACAAGAACGATCTATAGCATTAAATAGTGTCTCTTATATTATAATGTTTTATGCCGCCTCTGCAAAGGATACTATTTATTTTACGCCAACATAGAAGGCAACAAATATCATCACGTGTGTCACATGACCTCACATTTAAACTGTTTCCTGTGGGGACATGTTTATTATGTTTGTATAAAGAGGTAACGGGGTCTATGTGTGTGCGTGTGTCAGGTTTGCGTATGACGGCCTAAAGAGGCAGAGGCTGACCCAGCCAATGGTGAAAGACTCTTCTGGTCAGCTGACCCCCACCTCCTGGGAAGACGCCCTCACCCGCGTGGCTGGAGCAGTAAGTGATGATAGTAATAAAACATTTTATATATTTTATTTTTTTCTCTATTGTTGTATTCACTAATGCCCTCGTCTTGTCTCATGCAGCTGCAAGGCGTGACAGGCAGTGAAGTAGCAGCTATTGCGGGGGGGATGGTGGATGCTGAGGCTCTGGTGGCCCTCAAAGACCTCCTCAACAGACTCAACTCTGAGAGCCTCTGCACTGAAGAGCTGTTCCCCATGGCTGGTGCTGGGTACGTGTTTACTTACCTACGGCATCAAGTTAAAGCGCCATAGGAATCTTTTTATTTTTATATAGAATATTTAATTGTAAAATAAGTAATTGTCTTTTTATCGCTATTAGTATTGTGATTGGTTTTTCCAAGCCCCAGTAAAACAAACGGGTAAACTTCTTGCATATATTTTACTTGCGTGTGCCTGTCTACTGGTACAGTGGTGGGAGAGCTACTGCTAAAAGAATTGACAGTTCCAAAAACAGTGCCGTTGCGTCTTGTGACCAGAGGGGGCGCCAACCAGAACGTTTTGTAATGCGGCATTATGGAATAAAAAAGAAGCCCCCAGCCATCTTGTGTCCCACCTGAGCCGCTAACGGTGGCTTGTCTCTCGACAGCACTGACCTGCGCTCCAACTATCTGCTGAACAGCCGCATCGCCGGCATTGAGGACTGCGACCTGCTACTGCTCATAGGAACCAACCCGCGCTACGAGGCCCCGCTCTTCAACGCCCGCATCCGCAAGAGGTACGTGCCGCGCACCCGCTCCGTTTGGCGTAACGCCGCCCATGGCACCCAAACCGAGTGTTTCGCCGTCTTCCTGTTTCACTTCCTCTTCTAATGTAATGAACTCAAACATTACCTTGCTCCTCCACTAGTTGGCTCCACAATGAGTTGCGGGTGGCCTTAGTGGGCCGCAGTGTTGACCTGAGTTACACCTACGACCATCTGGGGGAGGAGGCCTCTGTGCTGCAGGAGCTGGCCAACGGTACACACCCCTTCTGTCAGGTAAACACTCCTTTTGTCACACACACACACACACACACACACACACAGGTGGAAATAGCTGTGTCGTCTTTGGTACCAGCTCTATTTTCCCCTTCGTCCCCAGGTGCTCTCGTCAGCCAAGCGTCCGGTTGTGGTGGTGGGCAGCAGCGCGCTGCAGAGGGCGGACGGGGCGGCCATTTTGAGTGCCGCCTCCACCGTCGCGCAGAACGCCAGAACCAGTAGTGGAGTGGAGGAGGGCTGGAAGGTCCTCAACGTCCTGCATAGGTATGAGAGGGGGAGACTCAGAGCCACCCCCCCCCCCCCCACCTCCCACCTCCCTTTCTTTTTCTTTGTTTTTTTTTTTTATTTTATTAAAGGAACGGTACATTTTCATTGCCGTATCAGGTAGCGCACAACAATGTTTATTTCACTTCCAAAGACTTCCAAAGCTTCTCATGATTCTTAATGGAAATATAGCAGCCCTGCTTTATGTCGGTTGGTATGTGTTGATTGTGTCGTTTGCGCCTGTCCGTCGCCAGGGCAGCCAGTCAGGTCGCAGCATTAGACATGGGCTACAAGGCCGGCGTGGAGGCCATCAGGAAGAACCCGCCCAAGGTTCTGTTCCTGCTGGGGGCGGACGCAGGGTGCATCACCAGGGCGGACCTGCCCAAGGGCAGCCTGGTCATCTACCAGGGTACACACACACACACACACACACACACACACGTTCCATAATTGTTCTGAATGTGTTGGCATCCTCTCTCAAGGCCTGACCCTTCCACCCCCACTGCCTCTCTCAGGTCACCACGGCGACGTAGGAGCGCCCACGGCGGACATCATCCTGCCCGGCGCGGCGTACACGGAGAAAAACGGCACGTACGTCAACACGGAAGGGAGGAGCCAGCAGACCCGCCTGGCGGTCAGCGCTCCAGGGATCGCCAGGGAAGACTGGAAGATCATCAGGGCCCTGTCTGAGGTGACCCCGCCTTTCCTGCATGTTACTGTGCTAATGTCTTGTTAACCTGCTGCAGTTCAGAGGCAGGTGCACACTTGGTCAACATTAGCCAGATTACTTCCTCTGCATGGCTGGGTTACATTTTAGACCCGTTCTCAAAATAAAGTGGTTAATTTGTTGCACAGTCCCACCTATGCTGTTTTAAATAATTGAATATTATAAAACTAGAAAAGTAAAATGGTGCTAGACTAACCTTGGTACATTATTCAATCTGTTTTCGAAACTACCCAGAATTTGTTACTCAATTTACATAAAGATAACTCTAGAAAGTTGTGTTTTTTGTTGTTGCTGTTTTTAATATTTAAAAATGCACATGTTCCTGTGTGTAGCTGGCGGGTGTGGCGCTGCCCTACGACACCATGGACGAGGTGCGGAGCAGGCTAGAGGAGGTCTCTCCTAACCTGGTCCGCTATGACGACGTTGAGGAAGCCAACTACTTCAAGCAGGCTAATGAACTCGCCCAGGTACACATTCAAATCACCACAGTGATTTAAAATGATTTTTTTTTTTAAACCCAGTATATTCTGGAGGCTAAACCACAACGTGTTCATGTACTCGCGTTTTGCTAACGGCGTCAACACAGTATACAATCCTGTTATTTAGCTTCCAGACAAATATCAAGTTTTTAATCCATTGTTCCCCTTTCAACTGGTCGCCATGACAATGGCTCCACCTTGCCTGTGTCTTTTTCAGATGGTAGACCAGACACTCTTAGCCGCTCCTTTGGTACCTCCTCAAATGACAGCCAAGGACTTCTACATGACAGGTGACTTTTATAGATGTGGGGTGTAATTCTGGCCACAAGGGGATAGCAAAACTTTATTCCCGTCAGCCAAGGGAATTTGGAGTAATTGTCTAAACAAGTTCTGTTCAAGTATTCTGCATGTAACTATATATAAGACAGTCCAAACAGGAGGTTTTAAAATATTTAGGAATATAAAAGGTGGTAGTGCTTGAACACTACTACTTTATGGTTATAAATAAAGGATGTTTTTCAATGGATCTCGATTGAATTTGGTGTTTAGGCTTAATCTCTGTATGTCAATAGCTTATGTCTATATGTTAAAAGGCCTGGCAGAGACTTTAGTAAATACTTGACATAACTGCTAATACCAGGTCTGTTTTGAAATGCCAAGTCAATCTTTGTAACATCTTTGTGTTCTTACTGTTGAACACGAGAAGTGGGCTCTTAACTGCCTGGACATTGGTTAGAATCCATTAAATGTTTACCTAACGAGACACTGCTTTCAAGAGCCTGTAAACCCACGCAGCAGGTGTTTTGAGTTGAAGTGGCTCATTAGACTTGGTGCGTTCCAAACCTATTTTACGTTTTTGTTACTTTCAGTGAACTTGAAATGGTGCTGAACCAAACAATTTTTTTTAGTTTTTAACAGGGAGGAGTTGGGTTTGGATTTGGATTGGATAACACGGTCTGTCTCAGCCACAAAAATGAAGCGAAACTGAAATAAAACGGGGTTCTAGAGCGTAGCGAATATTTTTAGAGGGAACGTGTCGTGCAAAAAGCTCCTTAAACTTCAATGTTTTACCGAATGCAGTTTGAAGTCACGTTGGGTACCTACATATACTCAAGAGAACCAATCATAAAGAAGGATTTAAGTTGTCCCACCCTAACGGGCGCAACACGTCAGGGAAATGTAAATGAAGAAGGGTCTGTACATGCCCACAGTCCTGAGAAGAACTACTGCCTCATTAACACTAAACCCATTTGCAGGCGCTTTTTTTTTTTTTTTTTTTTAAATCACCTTTTGTAAGTCTACCTAACTTGTCCCCTCTCTTCTTCAGATTCTATCAGCAGAGCTTCTCAGACTATGGCAAAGTGTGTTAAGGCCATCACAGAAGGAGCGGCTGCAGTCGACGAACCATCCATTTGCTGAACAGGCTACTACCATGCAGAACAAAAAGCTTGATTTAGTCCACATTAGCACACAGTACAATGACATCCATTTCAAGTAACATATTCGGTAAATACAAATGGCAATGTCTCCTTTTTTATTTAAAGTTTGTTGCTTATTGTATTGTACACAATTAAGCTTATTGTACACATTTAATCATTTCCACTGTCCGGGAGGGAGAGTTGTTTTTGTTTGGAGTAAAAAGCTGAGAAACTAATGAAATATAAATAAAACTCTTAAATCCTGATCCAGGCTTTCATTATTATATAGGGTTAGGCTACCAATTCATTATGTTTAACTGAGCAGTATGCTCTAAGATGTCAGTGGTTCTCAGGAAGTTTGGTAGGGGGGGGGTTGCAAGATTTATTACATGTGTTTTAATAAAAAGTGCATATATTTAAGGTTGAAATGTCCAAATCTTTTCAGAAACTTGTCAAAGTCTAATTAAGTCACATTACATGAACCTGGTTTTACACTAAATTCTCTTCCATTGGAGAAATGCCAAGAAAGAGTGACCCTGTTATATCTATTAGATTTGGAAAGGCTGGGAATGGCGCTCTGCTGAGAGTCACTGTGTCAGACGAGGTTCCAGATGACGGCCAATGTAGCCATTATCCCGTTCAGAACTGCTACGCTATAGCCCAGGTGAAAAGTCTGTACTGGAACGTGTCTGAAACGACAAACGTACATTGCATAATAGACTTTCTTTAATGTGCTTTATCACACACACTCGCACTATATTTGTAAGCCTATTCTGTTTTCTGAATAGTACACACCTCCACCCCCAAATGTTAGTCTACAGTCGCATGACAGTGGAGGGACTTACTTGAGGAGGGGCAGTATCAGGGGATTTGGGAATGCCATGCCCGGTTTGTAGGAGTCGAGGTAGGTTAGAGTCCAAGAGAACGCACAGCAGATACAGCCAGCTATCAGTGACAACAACAGGACACTCCAAAACCCTGCCCAGAAAGACGACACACGTCAGGTTGACCCTTCCGTCCATGCTAACTGTCCACCTGTATACCATTTGTTCATTACAAAAAAAAGTACTTTTAGACCAAATAAACAATTGTAATACTAACCAAGTACCCTGACATCGGTCCCATCATCTCCTCTGACCCTTTCAGCCCGCAGTTCTAAAACAAAGATTGTTGGGTCAGTAATACTCAAACGGCTATATATAAACGGCTATTGGCTATGGAAGAATATTTAAGGGATTTAATTAATAATCTGACCTAAAAAACGAATGATAATATAATTGATGCATCTTTGCGTGACGTTAAATCCTCCAATATGACCTCTATCTCTCACACACCTTTCAGCACAGGATACAGGAGAGCGCATAAAGAACCCACGGCGAATAAAGCCAGCGCAGAACCGATCATTGACATTATCAGCACTGGCCATCGTTTATTCCCGTTCCAGTTTTTATACGGCGACGTTTGTCCTTCGCGAAAACTATTGTTTGTCCCCATCTTTAAATAGTTCGTTGTATGCTCAGTGTCCTCTTTCACCCATGACGACTGACTTTCTCCAAAAACTTCCATTTCTACCATTGCACTGACGTAAAATGTTATGTATTTTACGTAAAATCTGGCTTACAGATAACTGTTTCCCCGTCAATAATAATCTGAATTGCTAGTTTGTATTTAGTTAAGCACTATAAAACTTAAATTACATAAATAACACGGATAATAAAACATGTCAACTTATTCTGCTGCAGGAGCGCTTCCGCATTCAAATTAAATCGGGTCGTGCATTCTACTGCTTCTACTTACTTCCTGTGTCTACAGAATAATGCACTTCCCTGCACATTTTCCTGCTTTTTCGTTGTGTTGTAAGAAACTGTTATTTTATGTGGCGTGCAAATGGCCTCAAAATAAAGTTTGCCTCATATTTTGTCGTGTGTTTGAGCTTGGCAATGACGTCAATTACACCGAGATGTGCTTTTATTTTGATGGGTGGCCGGAAGCTATCTTGACGCAGATTGCTACTGTCAACAACACATCAAGTGAACGACTCTATCAAGCCTTGCTGAAGACGTAAAAAAAAACACACCTTGATTTTCTGACAGCAAGTACGCCCAGGTAAATAACCATGTTTTCAATAATTCTATACTATAACGTCAGTACTAATCCTGTATATCAATAAAAACCTCAACAGCCATCGAGCGAAAATTCACTTTTGACGCACCGTGTCATGCGGCTAATTTTCTGTGCTAACGGCAGTAACACGGTTGATCACATTTAATAGAATCAGTGCATTCAAATACTTGCGTTAGCTAGCCTGTACGTTAGATAAGATATTGTGTTTGCAACAGTTCATTATTTGCTCGTTTTATCTTTAGCTACGCACCCTTCTTGTGGTTTCGTCAGCTGGTATTATTAGGAAACGTAATTGCTTCAAGTTTGTCAAATACACGTTACAAAGCAGAAGCCAAAAATGTCTGTTGGTTAGCTATTCATTGGTTGCTTTGTAGTTGGCAATGATGGTCTCTACACTCCAGGTATGAATAGGATTTTTAATAACGTGGTGTTTGGAAGCTTTTCATAATATGTTGTATAATTACACCGGTCATTGCGTTGCCTTCAAGACAGGATTTAATCCCCATTTAGAAACAATCTCCCTTTGTGTAGTTGTAATTTCTCACTCTGCAAACAGGCTAAACCGAGTATGACTAACTAGACTGAGTATGCCATTTTGCTTTAAGTTCTATATATGTATTCAGTGGGTAGATCATGGCTTGTGTTTTCTCAGCCTAACGTTAATCAGAACCCACTTTCATATCGACACCTATAGTTAACAACGATGCTTGCAATAATGAATTTCTATAGGCTAATATATCTTGGTGCTAGGCCTATTTCCAATAGGCAAGTGACTAAGATCAGGTGTTTGCTATCTTGATAATGAATCTCTCCTGCAGGATACGGTGTATAGCTGTATTTTATGTGAACGTGATATGCTCATGCACTGGATTAAAGTTACTATAGTTCAGTGTGAAAATGCTGGCTGTTGTAGTTTTTGATGTGTTAAGCAGTTTCGCATAATTCAGTTTCTCAGAAAACCAAAAGACAATAGTGTCAGGTCTCGCTGACTGTACGATTTCCCTTCCAAACATAATTGACAACACAGCATTAGGGCTCTCTTGGTCATATGTTGGGCTAAGCCACATACTTTGCACTGTGACATTGGGTTTGAGTGTCTGTCTTCTCCATTGAGAATCCAATGGCATTCTTTCTTTGTATTTATGAAGAAATGCCAAAAAGACAGTGACTGAGTGAGTCTGTTTGCTACAGCTCTGTGTGGTAAAAGGGTTGCATTTATTTTTTATTTATTAATTTTTTGTTTCTGGGGGACTGTGATTCTCTCACTAGGGCACACACTCTCTCCCCCTCCCTCACTCCCTGTCGGTTTTATTTTATTATTGTGTAGTTTCACTTTTCTCTCCAGGAAAACATAGTCCCCACCCTCCAGGACAATTCCTCCTAATCTTTTTCTCTCCATCCGTTTTGCTGCATGCATCAATTCCTCGCAGGAGTAGATTTGGTTAGGGGTGGTTGTGCTACAGCTCTTTTTCGCTCCCAGGTGGGTTTGTTTAACACTCACACACTCGTTTAAAAGGGTGTTCCCGGGAGAATGGCATTACTGCACCACTACTGTGAACATGTGGGGAGGAGGCCTTTTGTTTGTTTTGGGCGGCTAATTAACAGCATGGATTAGCAAAAAAATGCTGAGATGCTAAAGGTATCTGTTCAGTGGTTTGAAGGTTTATTTACCAAGGTTTTGTATGGTTCTCATGATGGGGGTTGGGGACCCACATGGAGCCTATGAGAGTGTCTTTGAGGGGGCAACAAGATAATGTCAATATTTCAAAAAAGATTTAAACAAAAAAAAAGGTTTTTGGCTAGTATTTATAATGTGGTTTTATTGTGAGTGTGGACACTGCTGGGGCCACATGCTTAAAAAACGACTTGCTAGCTGCAGTACTTTTCGTGTGTGCGTGGCCGCAGCTATAGGCTAACGGGATATTTATTTAAAGCCACATGCTGTCACACAGTGTTACATCACAGAGATGTTGTGAGACATACAGTATATGAACAGCAGTAAAGGGGAGGGGGTGAGAGAATGTCTCACCCCCCATATATGGAATTAATACAGCAGAAAGGGGTGGGGGAGAAACGAGGAAGTGCTAAAAGGGCAGAGGGACAGAAAGTTAAGAGAGGCTGCCGAGAATGGGAACAGACGGTGAAAAGAGAGGTGACAATGAGTCAGTTTCATCAGAAAAGTGCCTTTCGACTCGCTGTCTCCACACAGCCCTGTGTTCCCAGACATCCTCGACATGGGTGGTTGTTTTGTGCACGTGTGTATCCATGTGCAGCTACATTATCACTTGAAGGAAATGATGTGAACATAATATCCCTATTGTACCTTTTACTGCAGCTGGCCAAAGGGCTAATGAAGCTCATAAATATTTAATGACCTCATGCAAGCCTTCTTGCATAATTGAGGTCAGTTTATCGTGTCTGCCTGTTGCTGCTCGTTGGCATGGCGTGTCCTTTGGTTTACAAAGGCGTTCCGAAAGGCTACTGATTAGGGATGCACGTTTGCGTTTTTTCTTGGCCAATTCCGATTGCCTGTTTTTGTATTTTAAAGCCTGACCAGCCGCTTTAGATTTTCATAGTAAAGCTTTCACAATTTATTTGACGTCTCTAGGTCATTTGGATGCAGAGATATTTCATTTTAAATTTACTCACTTTACTTACAATTTGTACATTTGTAAGTTACAAATGTACACATTTTTATGGTCCCTTAGCCGCCAGCAATTCGTGTACACACTCGTTGCCTTTTTACACTTTTACAAGGCAGCATCCGTTGAATGCATTGCCGATCGTGTGTTGGGAGCAAAAAACGTCTGGTTGACTGATCCATCTCTACTAGGGGTCGACCGATCCATCTCTACTAGGGGTCAACCGATTATCGGAGCCGATATTCAGCATTTTTGCAGTATGTTTTTTTTTTTTTATCAGATTGCCGATAAAATACATTTTAAAATGCGATACTTTGGCTCTGATGCAGCCGCCTCTCTGTCTGTACAGAGAGTGGTCTGTGGTCTCGAGCAATGTCCCACCCTCAGCACTATCTGCTTTGTTAGACGTCACAAACCCTGAAAACACTGAAGGCTACTGGGGAGGAACGCATAGATTGGAGCAGCTTTGGTGGAGCTGTGTTTAAGGCAGCAGATATTGCAGCAGATATGTTGCAATAAACATCACAATCCTCCAGCCTACTCTGAAGTTGCAAAAAACGCCACAATCTTATGATCTATTTAGGGCTGTCAGAGTTAACGCAATTTCTTTTTAACGCCACTTTTTTTTTTGTCACCGTTAACCGTTAACGACTGTGGGTTAATGCATGGCTAACATCAGCATGTGGGCTTAATATTGAGGTAAGGAAAGCTGCAGAGTTGACGGTTTAACAGAATTTAATTCCACTTTAGGGTTTCCACAATGTGTCTTGTCAACTTAAGATAAGCTCAAAATAACGGCGAACAATATCGCAATGTGCCAGCGATGCATTTAATCATTCTCTCTCTCTGGCTTTCTCTCTGGCTCTCTGAGTTATCATAGCGCTCTGCAGCTGTATATATGTCTGTGGTTATTGTTTTCCTACTATAATTTCTACCATTAAAAACGTGGCATCTTGTGAGGAAGCGCTAAATATACAGAATGTTGCACTGGCCGTGTCCTTCTGTAACCTCCTGGGATGTGTCTCATACATGTGAATTTGAATCCCAGCTACAGCCAGTGACGCGTGGTTATGGATCATGCGTCTGTCTTAGGGACGCAAAATGATTATAATAATCAAAATGGGCTGTGTACTGATATGCACGTTCAATGGAATCTGCTCATGAGAAACAAAAATCAATCAAGTCGTGATTGTTTTACTTTCCACATTTGTAACTCTTGTATTTCTGTGTCACTTCTTACAGGATTTTGGCATCCCCGTCTGTGTGTGTGACTGTTTGTGTAGCAGCGTGTGTGTGAGAGTATATGCATTTAGTGTCAAACTACACTTTGTGTGCGAGTACGTAGCCGTGTGTGAGCGATGTCGTCCGACCTGTTGGTAGATTTGGGCGAAGACCCGCCAACGCCCCAGCTGGACCATCTTAAGCTCTCCCCATTAGAGGACCAGTGGCCTGCTGACCTGCCTAGCCTCAGCAAGTCAGGTGAGAATGACTGACCCTCGGCCGCGCTCCGGACGGTGTAACGTTGAATTTACTCTACGTTCAATTAACTGAAACGGCAGTGGACTGAGCGCCCGGTTACAAAACATGGAGGTTGTGGGTTGGACCACGTTCACGTGGCTAGGAACAATAAAGCTTGTGCTTTGCTGCTGCAGGAGATGAACCCATACATTGTTGTGTTTCAGCCATACGGAGGCACAAAATGATGGTAGATGCAGGCGCCGTTTGTACTGTAGCGTACAAAACCTGTCCCAATTGCTTGGAACAATATATTCCGGTTTTGAATTCCATGAGCATTTCAGAATGCCACTGCATACATTTCAGGTGTAATGTATGCTTGTGAACTTGACTTTTGCTACTGGTATTAAATGGTGAGGATGACAAATACTTTCACAATATTTAAGATAACTGAGTAGCCTAATGGTGAACGTTTCACACAGAAACTATGTTTCTCAAACTTCATAAAGAATATGCAACAAAGCAGATATTGTTGCCATCTGTTTTGTTTGTGAATACTACAGGGGGTATGTGAAAGAATGATCTTAAACGCTATTAGTATTTTATGCAAATAATTTCTGTTATTTCAGAAACTGACATTTCTCAACCGGCAGCTGCTGGCTCCCCCCATCTTCCTTGGGACCACCCCTTCTATGACATCGCCAGGCACCAGATCATCGAGGTGGCGGGTCAGTCCACCAATCGGGGCGCCTCAATTAGCGTGGCTTTAGCACCTGTGGTCTCCATTGACGTTTCTCTCTCCGTCTCCTTCTCTAGGTGACGACAACTATGGCAGGAAGGTGATAGTGTTTAATGCATGCAGGATGCCACCCCACCATGAGTTGGACCACCACAAGCTGCTGATGTATGTGGGCTAAGTGCTATTCTAGCTATACTAGCACTATAGCCTTCATGAGCACAGTACTGAAATAACAAGTGAGCCTGAAAAACGCTCGGGCAGCTAAAACTGGTGCCGTTTTGATGCCCACAAAAGCTATAATTTTGGTAGAATGTGGTCGTCAGTTTTGTAGTTCTCTACGTAGAGTAGAAATGTCGGGAAATACAAGGAAACCTATGTATACTGTATAATTGGCTGATTTAACGCATGCCTGCAGGGGGGAGGAGCAAATTCTTATTTGTGTTCATAGTTTGTAAAACTGGATCTTCTGCCATTGTTTGGCTTCAACACCTGCTTATCCAATTGTTTTCATTAATAGCAAGTAAATACATGTGAGAATTATTTTTGGGTGTATTTTTTTTTCCAGGTATCTGAAGGGAACATTGGACCAGTATGTTGAAAGCGACTACACACTTATCTATTTCCACCACGGTCTAACCAGTGAGAACAAACCATCTCTCAGCTGGCTACGAGACGCATACAAGGAGTTTGATAGAAAGTCAGTGTACACACACACACACATTTCCATTGTTAGACCTGCCTAAAAGAAGATTATTGGTTGCGTAAACAAGAGCAACTGCAAAGCAGTTCCACGAGACAAAAGCTTCTAAACCTAAACAAGCTGATTCACCTGTTTTGGATGCTTCAGATTGATAAGGTTGTATTGGTGTGTCTGTTTGTGCTTCTAGGTACAAGAAGAATATAAAGGCTCTGTACATAGTCCATCCCACCATGTTCATCAAGTCTCTGCTCATCCTTTTCAAACCAATTATCAGGTTAGCATGAAAACTACATTAGTCCTAATTTTGCTTCTCTGCACTTGTATTACCCACTGACCTGGTTGTTTTAATGTTTCTTTACTTCAATATAATTCATTAAATTACAATTGTATAAACCTGTCCGGACCATGTTAAAGCTGTAGAAGTAGTTTTGCAAGAACTACCTTTTTACTATAGTCCTAACAGCCACTTCTAGTGGTAGAATAATTAAGTTGAATTAATTTCTCCATCATTGCTTAAGAGTATTGCACAAAGTGTGTGCGTGTATAAGCACATTTAAATCTTTAAAACGTGTGTTTAGTTTCAAGTTTGGCAGGAAGATCAACTACGTCAACTATCTGAGCGAGCTGGAGGAAGTCATCAAGTGCGAGCAGCTAGTTATTCCCGCCCGCGTCACAGAGTAAGACCCCCCACACACACACACACACCTTCCAACAGTGTCGCCTGCTAACTCTCTCCCTCTGTGTGCAGGTACGACAACAAGCTGAGAGCCTCTCTGAAGCCTTCAGCCCAGCCTCCCACGTCCCCGCCTCGCAGCCCCCCGCTTCCCAACCAGGTGTTTGGTGTTCCACTGGCTGTGTAAGTCACCGCATCGGTCCGCCTGCTAACCGAAACGGTTTTTGGAAGCCACACACGGTGTCTTTAAGATGCAGTTCCATATCTTGGCCACCAGATGGCTGGCTCCAAAAGGCCAGAATGAGTAGAAGTAAATGGGGAAGGATACTTCTGCCGAGAAAAAACTTTAATACCTCAATAAATATAGGGTCCCAAAAGCTATTTATACTTCTAATGAGTGTAATACAGCCTTCATTAATTGTGTTAATTGTTATGATAAGACATTTCTGCTAACATTACGCTACCCTTATCGTGTGTGTGTGTGTGTGTGTGTGTGTGTGTCTCTCAGGCTGCGAGAGAGGAGTCCAGACGGTGACCTAGTTCCCGTGGTCATGAGAGATACGATCAGCTTCCTGTCTGAGCAAGGTGACTGCAGACACTATTAGCATCTCCGAAGACAGTCCAAAAATTGCTGCTCTTAAGCTATAAAACGCGCCACGCGATACGCTGTGAATAGTGGAGCATAAGAGACGCATCAGTTTACTTAAGTACTGTATCTAATGGGTACAGTGGTTGGTTCTTACCGGTTTGCTTACTCACGTTTACATCTCCGTTATAACATGGAGAAAAGGAGGCTTTTCACTAAATATCGTCTTCCCTGTTTTAATTTGTTTTGTGTGTCAGGTCTGGAGATAGAGGGAATATTCAGACGGTCTGCCAACGTCACGCTGGTGAAAGAGGTGCAGCTCAGCTACAACTCGGGTATGCTTGACTCCAGAATGTTCCGGTAGAGAAACCTTTATTGTTCTTTCAGTTCCACTGTGTGGCAACTCTTCTTTGCCACAGATTTACACATCAGACCATTTCACCTTACAAAGAGCCGGCCACCTTTTCAGTTCCTTGTCAAAATAAGTCCTGTTGAGCGAGTAGAAAAGGAAGTGAGAGTGTTCTGTGTGTGTGTGTGTGTGTGTGTGTGTGCGTATTACAGGCCAGACGGTGAGCTTCCGAGAGATGGAGGACTTCCACTTGGCTGCTGTAATCCTCAAGACGTTCCTTCGGGAACTTCCCGAACCTCTTCTCACCTTCCAACTGTACAATGACGTCGTCAACTTCAGCTGTACGCTATTGGTTTTACCGTACTCATTTGGAAGATCTATATTAATACCAGCCACCTTTTTGTATGGGCTGTGCTGTGAAGCAACTTTTTGACCCATAACCCCCAAACAGAAGTGGCGCATTCAATTTGAATTCAAACAGTACGACTTCACATATGAATAATATGAATCTACCACGCAACTACTTTGAAATAAAAGCATTAAAAGAAAGATTTCGATGAATTGTGTGGCTGTCAACGGATCTATGCATCTATATGTGTGAGCATTGTGTTTGCTGTGCTCTAGCTGTGTCCAGTGACAGCCATGCCGCAGCTATGAAGACCCTGTTGGAGTCACTTCCAGAGGAAAACTATGCCTCCCTGAGATACCTAATCACGTTCCTGGCACAGGTAGGGCTAGTGTCTGACTGCCAGAGCAAGTAGGCTAATTGCTATTGTGTACATAGCGCTGTTGTCTTGGTGCTAATTTGGGATTGCGCGTTTGTGTTTTTAGGTGGCCTCCTACAGTGACGTGAACAAGATGAATAACAGCAATCTGGCCGTCGTTTTTGGTCCCAATCTGCTGTGGGGGCGGGACAATGCCATGTCACTCAGCGCCATTGGACCAATCAACAACTTTACCCGAATCCTGCTGGACCAACAGCATCTGGTCTTCACCTAAAAGCCGCCTCCCGGACCCGCTCCCTCTTCCTCCACGAGCCAACCGGTATCCACAGTGGAGCATTCCTCTGCCACTCCCATTTAGTCATTTATTTGAATCCCGACCAATGATCCAATCCAGAGTTTCACTAGGGTACTTGTTTACCTATAGTATTGAGCTACAGTCACTACGCCTGTGCTCTGATTGGCTTAGCACAAGTTTCTTCTTTCTTCCAGCAATTTAAAAAAAACAAATATATATATATATATTTTATTTTATTTTATTTATTTTTTTGGTTTGTTTTTTTCATCTTTCGTAGGTCGTTTTAGTATGTCAGTCTTTCCAATTTGTATTGTATACAATTGTGTGTTTGGATGTGCCCCAGACCCTTATATGGACACTCTAGCCTAGGCATCATCTTGTATCCGTACTGGGTTGTTGATTAGCAGGTAGTAAGGGGCTGCAGAGGCCCCTCCACCCTAGTCTCTCTGTATATCTGTGGTGTGCTGCTGTTCATATGTCTGTCTGCTATTTTGTGTGTAGTGCCAAAACGTGACAGACGAGGAGAGAGAGACGGCAGTTGCTTAGAACAATGAGTACGATAAAGCTTTATGCTCACGGAGGGGTTGAAAATATGGAGGCTGACGAAGCAAGTAGGATTGACCAATGAGAGGAAAGGTATGCAGTGTGTTGATCCAATGAAAGACTCAGGTTAACTTACAAAGGATAAACTTGGTACCAAACATCTAGGGCAATCTATCAAATGCTGTAAATATACCAGCGGAAAGCCTATTGGCTGTATGATTATAGCAGTGGTTCTTCAATGTGTCGGGACCTTGCAGTGTAAGGAAAGCCGAGAATTTCCTGGTCTAAATATTTGCTCTATATAACACTGCACTATATTATAATTTGTTACCTATTGTTCTGTACAGTACCACCCCTTCCCATTGGTTGAATGATTTTTTTTTTTACCGTATATTTTGGTGCTATGTTGCTCGATTCAAGATAAAAAAAAAAAATTATTTTCTAAATGTTGACATCGGTCTGTCAAAGTGACAAAATGGCATTGTTGTTTTTAAATAGTACTTAAAAACAGTGACAGCCAGGTGTAACTATCTGAACATACTAATATTTCTGTGGCGCCTCAATTCACTGGCTCAATCGAACTGTCAGGTACGCTGTAGTCTGTAATTCCAGCAATGCATTTGAAGCCTCCGTCCACCCACATTGGTGACGTGGCTCATCAGACCTCTTCCCAGGACTTGTGTGGGCGTGTAAGGAGCTTGCTTGATTGACGTCTCCTTGACACTCCTGTCAGTTTTGTCATGCCTGTTTGGGCAGGCCAACTGATGCCTTCTTTGCTGTTGGTTCTGTTGAACAAATGTTTTGCGGTGCGCATCATCAACCTGAGAAGAGGCCTACTCGCAAAGAATTACGTGTAAACACAGTGGGAGGACTGGGCCTTTCAAATTCAAGCCATGCCCTAACGCTCGTAGCAGATGAAGCCTCATGAACGATAGTGGTAGAAATTCAGTGCTGTGCCCAAGTATTCATAGTTCTCTGTCAAAGGAAAACTCTTATGTCGTCTTTTATTGTCTGAAGAATTCTAACAGCTGAATCGAATTGTCTCTATTTGTTTCACCTAGAGGTTACCTTACCTACAGTTAAGCGTGTGTGGAGTCTCTGTGATAAGATTTTTGTCCCTTTTCTGGTTGCAAACCAGGAGCAAAACCTAAGTTTTAAAAACCGGGCAGAAAGTCAAACCGGAGGAGAATACCTTCTCAGAGCGCCGTGTGCCAAAAAGTCTCTTTAAAATAACTCGCTGGCAAGACTAATGGCACTATAATTGGCATTAAAATTGGACCTAACTTTCTTTCAGAATGTGTGAGAGCAATTGTACATGTATCCTGATGATACTTAGCAATGATAGTAATCTTATCATTCAGCCGTCCTAAACGTCATCAGCTATTTTACTTTAACATGATGGTGAACAGACTTTACTCTCTGTACTGTACTATTTAGTTGCAGCTGTGGGTAGGAAACTCCTATTTGGTGGATGTTCCTGTGGCCATGCCTGTTTTTGTTGTTGTTTTTGACTACTGGTTGTGGCATTAAGCTGTTCTTATTTGGATAGTATATTGTGTTGATGATAGTAGTTTTATAGGTAGAAATCACTCTTGTACATGCACACATTTAAAGTAATTCACCACTACAGATAGAATATGGTATTTGAGTTTAGTGAAATACACCTTATTTAATGATTCTGGTTTGGATTTTATTAAAAATACTCTGGAGTTGCTTGTTTAACCCACTTGTCTTGAGGCACTACAATGGTGCTCTGGCTGCTGCTGCTGTTAATTCCCTGTAATTGTTGTATTTTTGTTCCTTAAACCTGATTCTTTGCTTTAACTTTGCTAAACTAGCCACAGTCTGTGTCCGTTTGGCTTCACACGTTGTTCATCAAATATTATTTAATAGTTTTACACCTGTATGCTACAGAATATCTTTTCTCTTTGCTCAGTTTGTACCTTGGTGTTGTCACTGTTTCTTTGTGTTTACACATTTGGTTGCCTTGTTTTCTTTTCTTTTTTTAATATATACCTTTTTTTTAGATTTTAGATTTGTTGTTGTGGTACCATTGAGGTCTCAGTTTCTGCCTATTTGAAAACAAGTGCTCGAATCATTAAACTGTGTCTTATAACATTACTGTGGCCAACATTTTAGAGAACAGAGTAAAAAATATGCAGACTAGCAGCACTGGGTGGCTTTGGTCGGTAATACTTCCGCGCTTAAATTGGTTGTATATAGGATTGGAAACTGTTTTTTTTTTTTTTTTTTTTTTTTTTATTCTAAATACAGTTACCTCTGTAACTGGAAATTTGATTTTTATGGCACAATTTTGTAGGCAACTTAAAAATGCGGTGCTGAAAAATGGGTTGCCTTAGTATTGTTGCTTCTGCGTGACATCGCGATCAATTTCCTTACAGCATGCAGAGATTACCATTCTAAATTATTACCCTAATAGTTTGCTGCGATTTTTGAAGCCCCTCATAGGTGCAACACAGCCAATCTGTGCAGCCTGTGAAACTAGGGCTTAAATTCCTCCTAAATTAACTAGCCTCGTGTGTGTGTGTGTGTGTGTGTGTGTGTGTGTGTGTGTGTGTGTGTGTGTGTGTGTGTGTGTGTGTGAGAAACTATGTACCATCATGGGCAGACCTGGAGAGTCAGTGGAGTGGAAAAAACGCCAGGCAGTGTACCTTGAGTGTGGTTTTAAGCAGACCCGCCAGCTACAAGACAAACACAAATGTTGTGTCAACAGTCTGTAGATTATCATGTTGCCTGCTGATCATAGTACACCCTTAGCCAAATCATAAATTTTCTGTTATTGTAAAAAAGGCTTATGCTATTTATCTTTAAGCTATACGTGTTGTCATTTATAATTTGCAGCCTTAATTTGGACAAGTTCTTTTCTTTTTTTCTATTTTCCCCCATTCAGTTCCAAATTCAACTTGTCCAAAGAATGTGTGTTTTATTTTTTTTTTATAAAAGAAAATAATTAATTTAAAGTAAAACAAAATCAAACTGTGGCTTGGAAGTATGTATTCATCCCAATATGTTGATGCTACTTGTTGTTCATTATTAACCACAAAGAATAATGTATGGTAAAAGTAATTTTGTGTTTATTATTATTATGATGTGACTGAAAAAACAGTAAAATATCTGAGGTAAAAACTTGACTGAACCTCAAAAACAAAAATAGATGCGTGTTGTCACAAGTCATGTCAATATCATTTTATTGACATGGAGGGAGAGTGGGAGAGAGGGGGAGAATTACAGAGCTTTTCCCAACCAGACCCATACTTTCGGAATAGATCAGTTGCATTTCAAATATATGCAGGTGACAGTTAAAGGTTAGGTTTTGATCTGGATTAAAGTTCACATAAAGCCATTACCTCTTGGTTAACAGATGGCTCTGTGTATGCATGCGCGTGCCTTAATGTTTCCCCTCAAGTGATCATGTGACTTGCTGTCAAAGTGCCAGTTTGCCCGTTCTCCATAGATTAGAACCACATGGGTTTGCGTTCAACAAAACAATATTTTTGTAAACAGTGGCCGGGAACAGACAGAATAGTGCATGCAGAGGGTGTATTAGTGTACAGGGGAAGTGAATTGGTATTATTACAGTAAGCGGAGTTCCCTGCAAATTTATTTTGTCGAATGCTACTTTCCTGTAAACCATGATCAACAGGATTGGGGAAGCCTGCTAAAATGGTAATATATTCATCAAGGGTACTGAATGAGAAACATTGTCCAATTCTATATTTCTTGTTCTTATGTGAAATGTTACAGAATATGAAGATAAATTAAATCCAAATTTGATACTGCAATTTAATTTTGATCAAACATTTATTATCGACATTATTTGAGAGGGAGTCAAAGCTAAATGTTTTATTCCTTCTGAAGAGTAGCGATCTATCTCAAATTTATGGTTAACCAGATTGAGTCTACATTACCTGAGTTTGTTACCATTTTACGACTGATTCATGTAAACATGTTACATGTGATCTGATACTCCTCAAATCTGGTTATCGATTACAGCTAAGTTATAATCTATGGATCCTATACTGTAACTCTGTTTCCATGGTGACAGTGAACAGCGATTCTCTTATTGGAGAAATATTTTGATTTATGAGCTATTTTACTGTAATAAAGCCTATATAGTGATCTTATTTTCTTAACTGTTTTTCATCTTTTACTTTTGATATGTTGTGTATATTATAAATCTTATCTGTTCGATACATTGGTGATATGTTTGGTGTGTGTGCAACCAACAAATGGTGAATAAAATATTAAAATAAATCTGTTACTTGTGATAAACAGTATAGACACGGTTACGACACAAGTTCCTTGATTGCAACTCTTACTGGCCATACTATCGTTAACTGTAAGCGAAGCAATGTTTTTAAGACACAAAAAAAGCGTGACATGATGGAACACATGAAGTATGTTTCAATATGCATACCATATTCACATCTGAGGTGGTGATTCAAATGATTCTATCGGTACAGAAAGCTATTTTAGTCTACATAGACTAGAGCGTGGGTAGTGAAGGGTTAGTGCTATTTTTAGTGCCAGGGTTAGTGATAAGTGAGCAAATAGTTAATTCAATTAGTGCATGGAGCTGTTCCATTTTATTTCATTTGATACCAACTATTCAGTTCATACAGATGTCAAGTATCCAAAAGAAGAACAATATTTGAAGTTTTCTTTTATGAAATACTTTTGTGCTTTATTTATTACAAGTGAAAATTGATTACTGAATAAATGTGAAGTGTTTCTACTGTCTATACTGTAGTCGGACTCAACCAACAACCAACCAAACTGCATGTAAAAAAAAAAATACTGGTGAAGACCACCCTCTTGTGGTAGATATAGATAGATTGATATAGATAGATATACACACACTGCTAGATCTGTCTAATCAAAAGTATCATAGCTTTATATTTCTACAATAAACTCTAAACATACAATAGGCTAACATTACATTTAGTGGAGTATACCTGAAATTAAGAATGTTTATTTTAATGACCTGACATGATTCAAGATTGTGAGGGACAAGTGATTGATGAGATTTTTCTTCATCATGACCAGACACAAATCTTCCCATCTGAAGCTCCGGAAAGCAAGTACTCCCCTTTGTGGTCAAAGACCACACTCTGAACTGCATCATTATGACCCAGACTGCAGGCCACCTTGTTTGTTGCCAGGTCGAGCACCCTCACCAAACCGTCATCCCCGGCGACTGCTACCACCCGGCCGCTGGGATTAAACGCCACCTGGTTGCTAGGTTTCGGCCCCGTCTCCATAACGATGGTGGGGGCGGCCAGATTCCTGATGTCCCATAGCATGACGATGCCACGCGAGTCACAGGAGGCGATGGTGTGGTCCGAGGGCGAGAAAGTGGCATGGTTGCAGGAGCTGCCGTGTCCGGCGATGGTCTGGACACAGGTGGCCGTCCGGGCATCCCAGAGCGACAGGGTCCTGTCGGCCGAGGAGGCCAGCAGGGTATTGGATGACGGCAAGAACTCCACACTGTTCACCCAGCCACTGTGTCCGTGCAGGGTAGAGCGACATCGCTCACTCTGAAGGTCCCACACCTTGAAGGAAATAAACCAGAGACGAAACCCAAACAGGCCCATTAAAAGCTGTTATAACCTAGCTACATATTTATAACTGTGTCACAAATAGCCCAGAAATCTAAACAAAACCCCTTACCTGCCACGGGTTGTGGTGATGTAAGGCATGTAGACCATGTAGACACACAGCACCGTGACATAGGACAATCAATGAGGCAAAGTCAAATCTCAGGTTCCCCTATCAATAAAAACGTACCTTTACAGTATAATCCATTGAACAGGAAGCCACGAAGTTGCCACAAGAGTGGAACGAGCAGCCCCAGGTGGCACTGCCGTGCCCCTCCAGGGTGAGCACCAGACGACCCAGGGCGAGGTCCCAGATGCGAAGGCTGCTGTCGCCCCCTGTTGTGCCCACTTTGGTGCCGTCAGGGTGGAAGCTAACCCCGGACACCCAGTCAGTGTGACCCTCCCCAGTAGCAACCGTGTCTCCCTCGGGAAGTCCCCATAACTTCCATACCTGGTCATCGCTAGCGGAGGCCAGCATTGGCTCCGTGGGGTGGCAGCTGAGGCAACTTATTGGCTGACTGTGGGCCTGTATGAGTGATGCAAATCGATGATAAACTATAATCTTAACATTGACAGCAATGAGGGCAATAGACCTCATAATGACATAATTTTACGTACGACATGGCATAAGATGTAATCCCATAAAAGGAAATTACCATGATTGTACGGCTGAGGTGGAAGCGGTCAGCCTTGGGAGGAACATCATCAGCCCCAGAGGTGACCTTTAGGAGGGCTTGCAGATGAGTGGCACAGGTGCCCTGGGGGAACTTTGAGTCCTTGGGGTGTTTGGAGAGCTGAGAAGTCTTGGCTGGTTCTTTGGATGAGCCTTTCTTTAGACTTCTATCACTACTGTCTTGGCTGGGGCCGCGGTCTTCAAGCAGGCCCATGTTTTGAAGAGTTGCTTGGAGACTGCTCATCTCCTCCAACAGATGGTCCCTCTCCAAACTCACCAACATCTTCTGCCTTAAAGATGTCTGATATTGGTCAGTAATTTTCTTAATTGCTGGTTCAAAGCGGGCACATTGAACTTTCAGCTTTCTCATCTCTTCAATGAGTGCATTTTTCTCTTCAAGAACACACTTGTGCTGTAGACGGTGGAAGTTTCTTTCTTTTTGGATCTTAACTATTGTGTCTGCTGCGGCCAATGCAGCAGCACGGTAGTTCTCATTCTCTCGTTGGACTCTTCTCAACTCTCTCTCCAGAAGCTGGTTTTTAATCAACACATCCGGCACTACATCAGTCGGATCTGTTTTTATAAGGCCCCTCTGCAACTTCCCATACCATTCTCTTTCAAAACAGTCCAACGTCTTTGTCATTCCCTTTTCACTGAGAAAGTTGCGTAAAAAGTCGTCTACCGCTTCGGGTTGGTCTGTCGGGTCTGTCAGTTTTGGGACAATGTAGTCATCCTCAGGAGCTTGAATCTCAACCGTCTCCTCCAACACATTCGCTCCCTCTGTCAAATCCAACGTACCGTTGTCATCTCCATTTGTTCGTCTCAACGCGTCATCGCCCGACTCAGTCATTCTCAGTGTGAAAGTTCATACGAGTTGTTTTGCTGAAAGTTACCTACCAACTGCAATAAGGAAAGCTTGCTGCTACTATGGATACCAGTGAGACAGTTGTGCCACTTAATCATCGCGAGATTTCCGTGTTCACGTTTGTCTGACTAGTGGCTCGACATACAGCGTTAAATTGTTGAAGTTGGTACAGGACTGTCACCCGCTGGTTAAAAATGTTCATTGCAGCATGTCAGCCGTAACTGAAAGGTGACCTCTAATTAAAACGAGTCACTTACAGTCTTGTCTCTGTAACCAATTATTTTTTATTCTCGGATTGGGGAATGTTTTGAATTGCCTGTGGCTGCAAACATTTTTTAAATTAGGTTTACTCATCACAATTCATTTTAAATGTGATTCAAGTCGATTTAAAAAAAGCTCTACACTGGGCCTTTAAGACATTCCAGAAATAATAAAAAATGTTCAGTGCTCCTCCAATCTTATACAATGGGTCCGATCCAAGTCCAGTTTAAACTGAGCCAAGTCCACCTACAGCACCAGCACCATGGTGTTCTGTCACATGCCCAGTAGCGTCTCCCTCTTGTGTATTGTGTGTCTGTGTGTGTTTGATGTGGAAATGTTTAGTATGTAGGTCTAATGGAAGTGTTTTGTAGGCTACATGCTGTGCATACTATTCATTTTGTAAGATATGTTTGTATTTATGTGTGTGTGTGTGTGTGTGTGCGCGAACGCATGCATGTAGTATTATTCTCTCTATTGGACATGTCTGTAATGCATAACGGTGTACAGGGTGTGTGTTTAGGCATATACTGTCTAATTACTGTGCATATATTATACAGTGTGTATACAGCACACTGTGTGTGTGAATGACATGGTCTTGGCCCTGCCTTCCTTTCACTCTTTTTCTCTCGTTCCCCGCCTCACCCCTCCTCTTCCTCTCCTTTCTTCTGCCGACAAAGCCTCTTTTATTTGTTTTTCTGAAACACTAATGTCCATTCAGTGATATGCATTCAGGAATAACTGCAGCTGTTATTTTAGACCATTTCCTCTGTGTATGTTTATATGTAAATTGTGGTTTAAGTAGAAAAAGTGACTGTAAGGCACGATAGGCTACTGTAAATCTACAGCCAACCTTTCTCAGGAGCAGTAAACATTTTCAGCATTGCCAGTAACAACACATCTCTACAAGGCTGCTGTTTTTCTTCTCTTGCTATTATCTGGATACAGTGCAACATTGTTCTGCTTCCTTTGCTAATGTTGTTTTGTCCCCGGGAAGCCACATTGCGTGTACCTGTGTCCAGTTACAGGTGCAGTGATATCAGTCAGGTTTCAGCCCACCCCTGTTCACACAGCCTACTACAATAGAACTCTGTTCATCTTCTGACCTGTTCCCGGCATTATACAAGCACAATCTTTCAAGCTTTTTACTTGCTGTAGCCAACGTTAGCTGTACTGCACAGTGTAAAGAACTACTGTATATTTCATATTCAGTTAAAACATTGGTAGACATATATTTTATCTGAATAAGTTGAGTGTGCTTATCTTCATTAAGTAAGTAGGCTATGTAATGTTTTGCATTGTGAATGTGTAGATTTTTAATTCCTTATCAATTTACTATACTAGGTACTAATGCACTGATTGCAATATCATATATTAGCTCTAACTGTATTTAACAATTTGATCTTGACCACGCCCATTTCTGTCGTCACCTATTTGGACCGCCGTTAGGTGTCTGTATCTGGTCTCCAGTCGGTGTTCCGTGAATGGACAACGTCTTCGTTTACAGCGCTGACAATATTTTGTTCAACGTAGAGCTAGAATTTTTTAAGTTTCTTATACCGATGCCAACATTGACAAGACCCATTGAAAGGCAGAAATCAAGTAGGAAATGACAATGTGATATAGATGACTTTCACGGCCTTTCGCAGACATCCCTGATCTTCAAGTTAAGTAAGTAAATAAATTGTTTTCGTTTAGTTACACATGCAGTTGCAAATTATCATACATTTTAAATCAGGTTTGTCAATGTTAATTAGATAGTTGTGTTGGTTACGTAACTTAAAAGGCAATGTATTAAGACATTACATTAAACCAACTATTTGTGCGTGTGCAGAACTAGCCAATGTTTTCTAGTCTACAGTAGCCATGAAAATTATTTAAATGCTTTTACACAACTGCCATGTATTATGCATTTTAAAAATGTGATTCAGACCATTATAGTAAAATTGTACCTATACTCTTCACTCAACTTATGATTGGAAATGTGTGGTTTGTACAGTGGTTCATTTTACTCTAGCTGAGTGGGCTCAATTGAGTACAGCAGCATAGCAGTGGGCAGAGAGGTTCAGTAGTTCACATGAATATTGGCACTTGGCCCCTCTCACCCCACGCCCAGCGCTTCTTTTCATCCTTTTCCTGTTTCAGACCTCACTTGTCTTTTCATTCTTTCCTAATTCTCTTCGGCTCTCATTAGGTGCAATTCTTTCTCCAAGCTACCAATATACAACAATATACAACACGAGCCAGAGCTATGGATTGGTACAATGACGATTTGAAAGCCACTGTCCAGCCACATTTGCGTTTAGAGGTGATGTGGCTGAAATGGGATGGGTGTGGGTGTGTGAATAGACCTCACTTGATTGACATCTCTGTGACCACTGACACCTTCTTTATGATTGGCTCTTTTGATAGTAGTGTATATATATATAGTAAATAGTAATAGTATTTTTTGTTTTGTTTGCAACACTAAAGGATTTATCAGGTATTATCTGCGAAGAGGGAGAATTGAATGAATAAATACAAAATACATAATATTGTTATTTTTGTTTTACATATTGTTTTTATTACATATATTGTTGTTACAGTATTCTCATTTTTTTCCTCTTTCCAGGATGCCTTGGGGTACTCTGTATGTCCATTTACTGGGAGTGAATCGTCACTCCACCAGCCTTGGGAAGGTTTGGCTCTCTGTGCTGTTCATTTTCCGGGTCACAGTGTTGGTCCTGGCCGCTGAAAGCGTCTGGGGAGATGAACAGTCTGACTTTACCTGTAACACCCTACAGGTAAAGAGCTCCTTCAGTGTTCAATGGTAAAACACTGACTATGTGTTTTTAGGAGGAAAAAAACGTCTGTTTACTAGGTAGCTTAGACCTCCAACACGTATAAGCAAATGCACCAAGAGGCAATGATAAATTCTCTACCTGCCTCTCTAAATGGACATGTTATTAATGAACCCTAGGTTCTGACCTCAGATTTTATGTAGTTTGTATTATTGTTATTAATATGTCGCTTTTTCTTTCTCTCTTAGCCTGGTTGTGAAAATGTGTGCTATGACCATTTCTTCCCGGTCTCTCACATCCGTCTCTGGTGTCTTCAACTCGTCTTTGTCTCAACGCCCACCCTCCTTGTTGCCATGTATGTGGCCTACCGTAATCACAGCGACAGAAAGAGGGCCCTGCAGAAGGTCTTTTTTTAAATATTTGATTTGATTTATGTCTGCCATAGCTCTGTTCTGTACTATTTTACTACTATTACTATCATTATCATCATCGTCATAACAACAGGGTTCTGGCAGGGCTGGTTTCCTCAGCAAAAATTCCGATGCCCAGGAGGCGGAGCTTGAAAGCTTTAAGAAGCGTAGACTCCCTCTCGCCGGCCCCCTCTGGTGGACGTACGCCTGTAGCCTCATGTTCAGACTGTTGTTTGAAGGAGGGTTTATGTAAGTATCAGGTCTCTGTTTGTCTGCCTCACTCTTTTCCATCTTTGTGTATAATGCCAGTAATTACGATTATAGCACAAATCTTACCAATTACACGCAAGAAGCCATTCCCTACCAATGACAATCATGCCTGCTGGAGATGACACAGTCTTGAGTCTAATTGGTAAATCTGTGTTAAGTTGTACTTAAATATTTGTTCTTGCTCAGTTCTCCAAAGTTGTCTGCTGCAGTGCAGATGTAATAATGATTATTTCATCTTTAAAGCTGCATAGGATAAAATTGTTATCTCAAAATGTTCCCTCCCAACAGCATAACATCTGACCCTTTTGATTTGCTCATTTGCTGATGCAAATTATTTGTGCAACTATAGCCGTATAACTTTTTTTTATAAGGTGTGCTAAAACTCTAAAGAATGACAGCTTTCAAAACAGAGTGCAGTTGCATCTCGTGGCCACATGTTGCCGCCAATAATATGGTAATCTCTACCCTTGTTGTGTCTCTGCAGGTATGCCCTATACGTTGTGTACGATGGATTCCACATGCCACGACTGGTGCGGTGTAACCAGTGGCCGTGTCCAAATCTGGTGGACTGTTTTGTGTCGAGGCCCACCGAGAAAACCATCTTCACCGTTTTCATGGCGACGGCCTCCAGCATCTGCATGGTCCTCAACATGGCTGAACTGTCCTACCTGGTTGCTAAGGCTGTCGCTAGGTAGTGCTATTTAGTCTGTTCAGTCAGTCGTAAACCAGGCACTTAATCAAGTAATTTAAGCAATGGTTTAGAATCTTTTATTCTTTTTTCTACTCTTCTGTGATATTGTTGATTGAAAAATATGGTTTTCACAATAATCCATCCCTCAAAGTATAGTAATCCACAAATTAGCATTGAGCCAAGGTTTATTACGTTTCAAAAGGATTTAAAAATAATCCATGCCATGGTGTACCAAAATCCCACATAATGCCAACAGTCAATAGTACACATTTAGACCGTTTTCATAACTTTTATAACTGAAGACATTTATTACTTGTCTTTAGATCAGTCTTACATTGTTCTCAGTGCAGGTTTCTGTCCCTTCAGAAGGCCAAGAAAGATACCAGCCATTCTAACTGTACTGGAAGAAGAGAGAAGAGACTAGCACAGCACTAGGAAGAACCTCCTCTTGATGTCACCATCAATGGCAACTTCTAGCTGAGGAGACAGTGAGAGGCTGGAGACATTCACGCTAACAACATGTTGTTGAGATGTATTTATGGGTGGGTGCCGTTTTTGTTGTCAATGAATGTAGGGTTCTTAGAATTCTTAGGACATTTTTGCACTCATATCCTGCTGGTGTGTGAGAGTAGGGCGCCATCTGTCTGATAAATAGAATACATGTTAAAAGGCCCAAAGTTTAGAGAAGACAAAATAACTCATTTGTAGCCAAACATACTAATCCACGCACATGGAGGGTTGTTTGTAATAACTTTTACAGACATTAAAGTTTAAATTCATCTCATCTTGGACAGTCTCGTTTCATTGTGGCTGATTTTTTTCGTTGTTTGTATTTGCAGTATTTTGTTATAATGTTTAGTTATCAGCACGTTAATAAACACGATGTCCACGATAGTGTTCTTATATGTTTCTATTCTCTAAAAGACTGCTCGGCGAGGGTGGGGTGTTTTAGTAGGGGTGGTTGCCCCTCATGGTGCCCCCCCCCTCTCCTCGTCGTGCACCCATACGTGACACATTGTGACAGTGGCGATGACCTGGCCACGCGGGACACAGCCGCCGTGCTTTGCGGGTCCCCTCAACTGCAGGCACCACGCGCATCCCTAGACACAACCTCGTTTTTTGTACCCCCACCCCCCTTCTTTCTCTCTCACTCTCGCTCTCTGCGCTTATCCGTGTAGCTCGCTACCTCACCCTCTCACCTCCTGGCCTGGCCTCAAACACCGTGGGAGAATAAAGCGGAAAACGAAGTCCACGCGCGCGCGCGCGTCCGGTAGGCTCACCTAAGTTGTCGCCGTCCGCGGTCAGAGAAGAGTGGTAAGCAGTTGGATGCTGGGGGAGGGGGGGGGGGGGTGTAAGGATTGTTTGAGGGGGTGGGTGGGGTCGGGAGGGCATCATCATTCCATCTGTGTGGAATATCCAGCGCTAGCAAAATATGGATGGCGTCTGTCACCTGATACTTTCATCGGTGCCAAGACGTGCCTTTACGCACAGCGATGCGGTCAGTTCCGCTCAGCGTTCATGGACAGCGGGGCTTTTTTTTAATGAAATAATGATTGTTTATCGATAGCCTACGTGAGGGGTTTTGACTATGTTAACATTCCTAGCTTTTTTAGTAAGCCTACAAAGACCTCTGATCCGTCAAAAGCACGCGCTAGGCGGTACAATGTGCGTCCAGTGGCTTCTCTATTGTCGGATTTGACAGACGGTATTTCACCACGTCACAGCGTGCAAACACTTTGCTAACCCGAACAAATACCAGCGCTAAATAGTCGTGGCATACAGGGGACAGACGGCTGATGGTTAATTGGGCTTTATAATAAACATATTAAGCTAATTGATTACACATCATTGATCTGTGTTGATATGTAAATTCAATGATGCATTATCATATTATTCCGGATGTAGGTTGATGTGTGAGTGTGTGTGTGAGTGTGTGCTGTCTGTATGCACATCAGTCTATCAGACAAACATTTGCCCTCCTCAGCATTTTGGGGATGTGATGAGTAGCCTACAGCATTCAACAGTAACAACCTGTCTGTTATCTGGTCATTCACTGTATACAGATGGCCAGCCATTGTTCTCCTGTTAGCCGCACACACACACACGTACAGGACAGAGAGCTTTGTCAAGCGGTCTCCTATAGATTTGAATTCTTTCTAATAACATAGCTGTGAGTGCCTTGATATATTTTACATGTGACCAATCCCTATAGATGCTTGAGTTCGGAAAAGTTATGGAGCGGGTTACACGATTATATCTGAAACTAGAGGTATTTTTAAGTGTTTCTGATAGGCCTACAGAAAATATACAACACTTTACTTTGCTGTCCACTATTTATGGCTGTTTCACAAGTTTCAATTCAAATCATATTGAACTATAAAGACTTTGAGGGTATTATCTTGCATTGCTCCATTCAGCTATAATTTTTATATTTATGTTTTGTTCATGACTGATCTGCAACATTTTCCTCTTTTTTCCAGATATTAATAGTTTTTATGATCTGTGGTCAATGGATTTATCATTGACAGTACAACAATATTTTAGTAAGTCCTCCTGTCTGTTTGCCATATATATATGATTTATTCATGATGTATAAAATCACGTCTTTCTAAAACTATCACATTGCCTTTATTAGTGATGAACATCAGTGAAACAAACATGTCATTATATGAAGGTTTAAAAGGGTTCTTTATTTGAAAAGACTGTTGCTTTTGTTACAGAATTGAACGCATTAATTGAATGCTTTATTGAAGAATAAGCTTGTAGAGGTAGTCTGCTAGCTCCTTTTCCATTCCACCCTCTCTTCACCTCTCCACCTCCATGCGAGGGGTCTCCAGCGCTGCTCACCCCAGGCTCCTATCCCCCCCCCCCCAGGATAGAAATCGTCTGAAGCATGGGCGACTGGAGCTTACTGGGGCGGCTGCTTGAGAACGCCCAGGAGCACTCCACTGTGATCGGCAAGGTGATTGGTTAATTCAATTGTTGTTTTTACACACAGATACACAATATATGCAGTATATAATCTCTGTAAACGAGTTAAGCAACCTGTTCATTTCCCACAGTAGCTCACAGTAGTTATTATTCACACTTGTTAGGACGGGACAACCGAAACATTAGTTATGATTTGTTGTTTTAAGCATATTCAAATTAGCCGCATAACTCCGCCCCCCCCCCCCCCCTGAGAAGAGGTCCAATCAGAGGTCCCGTCTGTTTGGGGTTTCCATATCCTTTAATAGACTTTATTAAACCCGTACACCTGTATCTGTGTCTCATCTTCTTCTCTCAGGTTTGGCTGACGGTTCTCTTCATTTTCCGCATCCTGCTGCTGGGCACAGCCGTGGAGTCCGCCTGGGGCGACGAGCAGTCGTCCTTCAAATGCAACACCCAGCAGCCCGGCTGCGAGAACGTATGCTACGACGAGGCCTTCCCCATCTCGCACATCCGCTTCTGGGTGCTGCAGATCATCTTCGTGTCCACGCCCACGCTCATCTACCTGGGCCACGTGCTGCACATCGTGCGCATGGATGAGAAGAGGCGGGAGCGCGAGGAGGAGCTCAGGAAGGCCGAGCGACGGCGGGAGGACGGCAGCGGAGACGAGGCGGGCGTCGGGAGGGGGGAGAAGCCGCCCATCCGCGACGAGCGCGGGAAGATTTGCATCCGCGGCGCGCTGCTGAAGACATACGTGTTCAACATCATCTTCAAGACACTGTTCGAGGTGGGCTTCATCCTGGGCCAGTACTCCTTGTATGGCTTCCGCCTGAAGCCCCTTTACCAGTGTGGCCGCTGGCCCTGCCCCAACACCGTGGACTGCTTCATTTCCAGGTCAGACAGCATTGTATAGTTTACTCTAGCTTATTATTTTTTTCCATTTTTCTCTTCAGTTTCTTTAAAGGACACTTCAATTTTTCTCCAGAATTGTCTCAGAGAGAACTCAGAGCGCACACGCCCCTCCCACATCTGAGTGCTGAGCGGTGGCAACTCCTCACTACTCCTCCCCCTACAGCGTTCCTAGGCTCTACCCCTCCCACTAAACCACTTTAATACTGTTTAGAACAGGGGTCTAAAACTGGGACCTCTCACGCTTTTCCACTGCAGGAACTGCACATCCCAGGTGGCGCGAACGTTTACAGGAACGGCCCGCTAATCGTCCCGTTCAGCCGTTCTGTTTCCATTGTGGTGCTGCACCTAAGGCAGTTACACCGTTGCCTTTGCTCTTCGATTGCGACGTAAATTCTGAAAACAACAGAATAATGATATACTGTATTTCTCCAGCAGCAGCACGCCAGCACCAACATTAGAATATTAAACCAGAGATTTTCCAGATAACGTTAGGATTTCCTTGAGTCGACAGTTGAATGTTGTTCTAAAGGTAAAAATGAATTGGCTTCATGGCAGCTGTAATTACTTGATAAATGAATATAATGGCGCTTGTTGTTGTCTACCACTCACGTCGCGTTTAACCAATAAGTGCCGAGCCCTGTCCAGCAGTTTTTCAAGGCCACTCAGAAGTACTGTACCTACCCCGGAGTGGGTACTTCTTTCGGCGCCAAAAACGGCCCCGAAAGAGTTCCTACAGGGTTGGTTCCTGCAGTGGAAAACTGCCGTTTGGTGTCACCCCCTCTAAAACGGCCGGCAGGTTCCTGCAGTGAAAAAGCACCTATTATATCTTATTGTAAGTGTTTCAACTTCATATGTACAGTATATCTGGCCCCAGACGCGAACTATGATATGATACTGGAAAACAAACCATGTTGTTTGTTTCTTCAGCTTCTTCCTAAACCTGTGTGCGTCCTTAGGCCTACAGAGAAGACCATCTTCATCATCTTCATGCTGGCGGTAGCGTGCATCTCTCTGCTGCTCAACCTGCTGGAGATCTACCACCTGGGCTGGAAGCAGATCAAGCAGGGCGTCACCAACGAGCTCAAGGCCGACTGCGAGAGCCTGCTTCCAGGCCCCCGCGAGAAGGGAACGTCGAAGACTATTGTCCAACTAATCACCGAGCCCGTGCTCAACTGCATCTCCCTGGGTGCGGCGGGGGGCTTGGCCGAGGGCGCGCCGTTCCGCCCCGGGGACTTCCTGTCGTCGCCACCTTTGTTTTGCGGCGGGGATCCGGGGCAACTGGCGGCGATGGAGCAGAACTGGAGCAACCGCGCTCTGGAGTTCCTCGCACCTCGGGACGGGAAGAACACCTTCCACAATGCGTCTCCTCCTTCCCCTCCTTCTCCCCCACCTCTCCTCCTGCCCTTCCTCACGCAGGAAACGGAGGTGGAAGAGGAGGAGGATGAGGAGGAGGGGCGCGAAGACGCTGGCGTCCCCGGCCAAGTCGCAACGGCCGAGGGGCGCAGGTCTCCTGCTGTTGCTGTGGCAATCGACGTCCGGAGGCTGAGTCGTGCTAGCAAGAGCGGCAATGTCCGAGCACGGCCAGATGACCTGGAAGTGTAGCTTTAACACACACACACACACACACATCCACATTGAAGATTGCCAGTACTAATATGACCGCGATGGTCTGGATGAAGAAAATATTGGAAGAAGATTGGATAAGTTTGCACTTTTGTTTGTTTGTTTTGATTTTACTTTCCTTGTGTTGAGCGACTGTGAGCTGAAATAAGGTGGGTGTGTCTGACTTATGATACCGTCTGTCTGCTCGTTCGGGTCGGTTTCACCCAGCCTACCAGCTCAATGAAGAGAGGTACGCCGTGACAACGAGAGATGAAGAGGGGAACAAGGGTTGAGGGTAGAAATGTGCACTCAGGAAGGTCAACAAAGCGGCCCAAACTGAGGCAAAGGCTTTAGGCTTCACAGACTTTGTGTAACCCTATGTGTACATATATAATAAAGAATTGACACTGTTGGCTTTACATAATATATGCAGAATTTCCTAACCCGCATTTAAATCTAGTCTTACCTTTTTGGCCATGCTGCAAGTCACGATTTTCAGTGGTCAATTGTGAATATAATCTTTAGCTGACATTCACAGCACCTAATTTAGACAAAATGTTGACCTTTTAAAGGTTTAAAGGTATATTTTTTCTACCCCCTATAACCCCAAATTTCAGCCCCAGCTCATATTTTGAAACACTGCTCACGAAACAGTGTGTGACAATAGGGGGAGAGGTTGAGAAGGATGTCAGCCTAGAAACGTTGTATGGAGAGGAGTAGTGAGGAGTGCACTCGGCTCTCAAATGCAGGAGGAAAATGCACTACCAGAATGTTCGAATTTAAAACCAAACCAACAATGTTTTTGTAATCCGGTTTCGGGGAGGGGCACAAATCTAACTGTGTATAGCTTTAAAAACACAATCAAAAGAAAAAAGTGTGTGTTTCTGTGAAAGATAGCAATTTTGACAAAACAGACTTAACCAGGGAGAAGGAACCTTTACACCTCTATATGCTTGTGTTTGCAGTGTGTTACCAATGTGTCTTCATTGCAAGCGATTTTTTTCTCTCTCAGAATAGAGCTCTCCCACGTTGCTTTGACTAGAAGAGAACTCGGCTAATGGACTAGATTTAGTCATAGCATTTATGGAAGATAGATGATTAATCGTAAGAAATACAGTTTTAAAAAGGAAATTATGTTTATCTGTAAGCTTTTGGATACATCTCAGATATCATATATGGGACTCTTTTTTTATTGAATTCCTGCCAAAAATTACAATTACTTGACCGTTTTTTTTTTCATCTACATTATTAACCATTATAATCTATATTTCCTTAAAATTAAAGAAGAAAAATTAAGTGATAAAAGTGTAAATACAGAGCCAGGGACAGCCACAGAAAATGGATGTTTTCTGAGGGTAATGAGAATGTAAAAAATAAATAAATTAGACAAAAACAAAGTTGTCTACTTCAAAGATGTTTGGGTTGGATTGTGTTTGGGGTTTTGTGTGTTATCATTAATATTACTAGAACAAGTTGAACTAATTTAGATGCTTTAATCACGGGTGCTGGGTTTCATGTTATAGTTGATACTTGGGAGATGTTATAAATAAATGAGGATAAATCGAATGCACCTACCCAAAATAGCCTATTTGAAACCAGATTCCTACTATCCCGGTCTGTTTAAATGTGACATAAGTTGACGTCTTTCAACCGTAACCACAGATCTAAAACAAGAAAGAAAACATTAGGTCAGAAATTCATGTAGCATTTGAGTGACGGCAGATAGCAGATACTGTAGCTCATGCACTAATAGGACAGATTATTATTATTGCATTGTCGCAAGCTTTACCATGGTGCAGGAGCAAGGCAAGTGCACCCAATTTAGCTCCAAGGACATTACCGTTTTGATTCTAAAATGTGTGTCACTCTGAACGCAAAAAAAGATCCCCACAAAGAGATAAAGTATAAAAATTATGTTGAACTTTGTCTCTGAATGATGCTGTTAGAAAGACAAAAAACTGTTTTGAGCTCTTTCAAGTAGATCGTTTGGAACATAGATCAAGATTTGCACATTTTGTAAGACAAAATAAAAGACATATTTTATGAAAGAAAATTTGATTTTGACACAAAAAAAGAACAATATATTGCTTTTTTGTTCACTTTTCTGTCCTAAATACGGTTACATTGACTTGGCTACTTTTAAAGTTGTGCTCCATGGACATATTTAGCCCCGTCAGACAGATGGAACCCTTCCATCGGTTCTGCCATGGATGTATTATAAGAATGGATACTGCCATTTTAAAAATGGAGCTCCAAACCCAAGCCTTAAAATCACTGTCTACACTAGTGCCTTGCGTCTTACCATTTTTTTGAGAACATATTGATGTAAATGTCAATTTACCTCAGATGTTTACAAACGGAATAAACTTTTTTGTACCGTATGTGTTCTCTTACTGTTGTTTTGTTTTTGTAGTGTATTGTAATTGAAGCCCTATCATACGTGCAGAGAAGCCAGAAATAACGAGAGCGAGAAAGGGCATTAAATATATGTACAGTATAATAGTGTTGCTTTAGGTCCTCTTTGCTCTTTCTCAAATTCTCTTTTGATAAATGTTTATTTTACTGCATATTTTTTTACTATCAGTTCTTCTATTTTAACTCCTTTGTAATTTGTGAGTGTAATCTGATTGCATAGTTATGAAGCAATTGGAGCCCTTTGTGCATTTGTAATGGGTGTGCTTGGTGTATGGAGTGGATCCATGTTTGTATTTCAGCGCACATGTGCGTGTACAGTAGGCCTATGCCTGAGTGTAAGTGCTCGTGGATTTCAGACTATGTGTTTGTGTCCCCATGGCCTTGCCCATGAAGCTATGCTGAGGCTAGCACTTCCTTTATGGCCACTGCAAGTCCCAGGCATTGCGTCTAAACAACAAAAAAAGCCTACACACACACACATTCCCCCTGTGCCCACCCAATGGTTGGATTGCATTAGCAGGCATTGGGTTTGTTCACTGTTTATTAGTGATGCGCGGGTCAGGGTTTTTTGATACCCGCACCCGCCTAACTTAATCAAAAAGCTGCTTTGTAACTTTTTGACCTGACCCGCCCGCACCCGCGATATTTTCTGGTAAGCTTACACATGCCCACGCATCACTAGGGCCTACTGTTTATGTTTCAGAATGTAGGGTTTTGTGCCAATCAGGTCAAACTTTGAAGCTGAAGAATAAAGGCCACACTTGACTGAATGTTGGTTAATGTTGCTTCTACTTGGTCTCTGTCTAAAGTTTTGTGTCATGCATCTATATATATATTTTTTTCTTTCTTTCGTTGTTCCTCCCTTTCACCTTTTGGTTTGCTATCAAAGGAACCTGTAGCCTACTTCACTGCACATGCAATTCTAAACACAGAAAAACAGGAGCAACATAATAGAGAGATAATTGAGACAGTGCCTCCCACTGATGTATAGAGACAACTCGTTGTGTAAAGCTCGAATGTGTAAACACGTGTATAAAAAGATGTTCAATCGTTGCAGATTGAAGCGGTGTGCTGTCTTTTTTTGTTCCTCAATACATCGTGTTTTCTACCGCTGGGTGGCAGGAAGTATAGCGCCTAGTCTGTCGGAAATGCATACGAAGAAGAAGCAAAAGCAGAAGAAGTACGTGCACGCAACTGGTGCCATTTTGCTATCAGTTGTTAGCTGAATGCACGTACACCATCCCGGTCTTCATTTGCAAGTCCGAGTTTCGACTAAACACATACAAATACGTTGACGTTATACGAATGGCTAGCCGAAATTTAACACAGGTGAACATACAGAGCAATACCTCTCCTCAACATTTTAGACGCGCCACCGAGTCACCGGCCATGGAGCAGAAGGGCCCCAACAAAGAAGGACCGACGCCGCCTCCGCAGCACACAGCTGAGACCAGCGCCTGTAAGGAAACCGGGGATGGAAGCAGAGAACCTCCACTGGAGATGACCCTGGACCTCAAGAGTTTTCGGAAGCCTGGGGAGAAGACGTTCACCCAGCGTTGTCGCCTTTTTGTCGGAAACCTACCGACGGACCTCACGGAAGAGGATTTCAAGAAGATGTTCGAAAAGTACGGGGCTGCTAACGAGGTTTTCATCAACCGAGACCGTGGGTTCGGTTTCATTCGTCTGGTGAGTTGAATTATAATGTATACAGGTTCGTTAAATGATATTCGCTACGGTAATATAGTAACGTGATCTGCACGTTGTGTTATGGTGGTTGTGCCACATAGATTTAGCTAGCTAGCGAACACTTACCAGTTATGGTCACTATAGGAGTCCCCTGCAAGGCACTGTCGGTGTGTTCTTCTGCTCTAATCTTATGTAATGTACAATAATGCAGTAATCCTGTCCCTTTCATATCATGCACAATTATATAGAAGACAGACACCTAAAAGGTTTATCTTGAAGGACATTTAAGTAACACATTTTGCACGAATGTCCAGCCCTCAGATTACATGGCAATACTCATCATCCTGTGACTTTGTGCCTACAGGAAACACGTACGCTGGCAGAGATTGCCAAAGCTGAACTGGATGGGACCCTTTTAAAGAACCGCCCAATAAGGATCCGCTTTGCCACGCATGGGGCAGCACTCACAGTGCGCAACTTGTCCCCTGTGGTGACAAACGAGCTGCTAGAGCAGGTACAACCATAACAAGCAGAATGTAAGGCTACACCGGCCAATGTCTCATTTTGTGCTGAAATCTACCTAATGTTAACGCTACTTTCCATAAAGCTTAAGTTAATTTCTCTCTCCAGGCGTTTAGTCAGTTTGGGCCAGTGGAGCGTGCCGTCGTTGTCGTGGACGACCGCGGCCGGCCCACGGGAAAGGGCTTTGTGGAGTTTGCCAACAAACCGGCCGCACGCAAAGCGCTGGACCGCTGTGTTGAGGGTGCACTGCTGCTCACCACGTAAGAAGGGGGTGGGGTTGTACACACAGACGTCATCTCAACATGCATCTCTTCTTCACAATGAAATTGGAAGGTACGGTTGTTTTTAACTGTGATAGACGTCCTCTTGCCTCCAGCACCCCTCGCCCAGCCATTGTTGAGCCCACAGAGCAGCTGGATGAGGAGGATGGCCTCCCCGAGAAACTCTTGCAGAAGACTCCACAATACCACAAGTATGTCCGGTGCCACTGAATGACTATAATAATCTTAATTAACTAATTGTTAAAGCACTTTTTCAACTGTTTTTAGGTTCTATATAAATAGTTGTTTCATATTCACTGACTGCATTTGTTCTAGTATATACTTAATAGAAAAGGGAATAAATTGTCAGTAAATTGTTACCTGACGTACACAAGTCATTCAACTGACATTTAAAAAAATAAATAAAACTATTCCAGGGAGAGAGAGCAGCCACCGCGCTTCGCCCAACCAGGGACGTTCGAGTTTGAGTACTCGTCCCGCTGGAAGGCTCTGGACGAGATGGAGAAGCAGCAGAGGGAGCAGGTGGACAGGAACATCCGAGAGTCCCGGGAGAAGCTGGAGGCCGAGATGGAGGCGGCCAAACACGAGCACCAGCTGATGATGATGAGACAAGGTTAGATACCCACGTGCCTGCTTCCGCTTTCCCCCACTCTTCAAATCCCCCCCCCTAATCTTACTGCTCCCCTCTGCTCCCCCCCAAAAAAAAAAAGATCTGATGAGACGTCAGGAGGAGCTGCGGAGGCTGGAGGAGCTTCGCAACCAGGAGCTGCAGAAACGCAAGCAGATTGAGATGAGGTGCGTCTCAGAACTGCTCTGCTGTTACTACTAGCTTAGTAATAGAAATATAAACGACCATCAGGGCCATTCTGTGCACTACCTATCAACATATTTAGGTTTAAAATGGTTTTGGTTGTCATGGTTGTATCTCGCCGCTGTTTTATTGAACCTCCCTTTTTAAACGAGGAACTTGTGAAGCCTACCAGGCTCCAGTCGACCATTCCCATAGTGGTTCACCCCGTTTCCCCCCTCCTGTCCCTCCCGTGTCCCTGTAGGCACGAGGAGGAGAGGAGGCGGCGCGAGGAGGAGATGATGCGACACAGGGATCAGGAAGACATGAGGCGGCAGCCTGACGGCTTCAAACCCAACTACATGGACGCGGTGAGTGCTGCTTAAGTACATATACTACATACCCACTGACACGGACACAACTGGTGATTGGCTAAAAACGGATAACAGACACATACAGTCATGCATCGATTTGGCATGATAGATTTTTGCCACATTTAGAGCGAAATTAGCCTTCCGGTGTGGCTGGTCAATGACACTGACTGTTAACGGTATTCCACACGGCATGTTTCCACATGTCTGTCTGAAATGATCAAACGCCCATCCTCTTTTTGATGGGATTGAATTATTTGTTTACATGACTAGTCAGTATTCATATACCTTTTTTTTATTTTTATTTTTTTATTTTTATTTTTTTGTTGGTCTGTGTAAAAACCTGGCAACATTCATTCAAAGACTTTGTTATAGCAGACATGGTCTGCCCTCTACTGGACAGCAGGGCACATTTGGCGCTTGTTGAGAATGAAGTTGAAATGAATCATAGGCAGTTTAATTAAAGTACAACTAACACTTAATTTACTTCAAGAAGGCGCTTCCCACTTGTCGCTAACAATCACATGCATTCCTGCTGAAGACCAGAGGTCTTCTGTGGGCTTGGGCAGTATCTATTTTTTCATACCTTGATACCGTCCAGACATTTCACCGCGGTATATGACGGTATTTGTGTTTTAAGAAAATTAAAATGCTGAGCTCATTTACTGCACATGTGCGACACGGGGTAAGCCTACAGCAAGGACTGTCCTGCTAAGCTCACGAATACAGTTTTAACGTTGTGGCTTAGTGTACTAAATGCATACAAAATATTTCTTTATTTATTCGCTGGTTGTATCAACCAAGAATTGCCCTAGTCTAGTGGAGCTCATGAAGAGTGTTAAGTTGTAGTCTTGGTTAATGTTCAATAGGGTTGGGCAACGTTCACATTTGGACCTGTACCTGGCATTCTGTACCCTTTTTCAGTACTTTACTCTCTGTAACAATGATACTCGTACTACCAACGTAATTCGGTCAGTACCCTTAAAGGTAAAGAGTTCGGTATGCCTAATGTTCAAGGCATATAAAACATTCTTTCAGCGGATCTGTTGGTTACGCCAACATTGTGCTTGTGAAACAGTTTGTGCATGTACAAGAAGTAAGATAGCTAATTCCAAAGTATGGTTCTACAGAAATAGCACAAAACAAGCCCACAAGATGAGAAAATCAAGTAGCCTAGTACTGTAGGCGTAATAGTCAAAACTCACTGTCTCACTGTCAAAAATTTCCTGTTTATTATTACCAGACCTTTTGATGGCAAGTTTTTAATTGATACTTTCTATCAATTTTACCATGCAGAACCCGGTAATTACGGCTAATGGAAACCCGACTGTGCACAACATCACCTCAGTACAGCATCTCCATATCAGTTTAATAGAAAGAAGAGCCTCTGTATCTTTGACTGTATTGAAAAGATTTTTAAATACCCTGGTATACCGTAGAACCGTGATACTGTCCAAGCCCAGTCTTCTGTGCTGTTATTGGTGGCGACAGGTGGGGGGAACCTTCTGGCATTTTATACGTTAAGTCTAGTGCTAGGTGTACTGTCAATGCATTATGGGAAATAGGAATGCGGCAGCTTGCGATCTTGCACGCATGGCTCATATTGTTGATTTCATTAGCCAAAACCTTTTGTATAAGCTATCATAGCGTGGCATAGATGTTCCAGTCTTTATTGTAGGATATTGTCAGTGTAAGATGGCAAAAACATGCCTGGTAGTCTAGCACAATTTTTGTGTTTTAAACATGTTAAACATTAACATTATTATAAACTTATATTATAGACTGCCTTTTTTAGTAGTTTTATTAAAAGCCTTTAGAGGGCAGGAAGGAAAAAAGAAGTGTAGGAGAAAAGAGAAATGTTTGTGCCTTCCGTTGGGATACCATCACGCCACCCTGATCCCCTATTAAGACTGTGACATGTCTAGCCCTGGACTTTCCTCAGATTTAAGCTTTTCCCAAGAAATGCCTGTGAAGTTCTCCATTGTTTTGTTTTTTGTGCCACTAGTATGCACAGTTTTGCGAATGTTTGTTTGCGGTGATGTTGCCCATGCAGTAGTACAAATCCCGTAATATTTGTATTGCATTCTGTCAATTTCAGTCATGTAATAATACTGTGGCACATTTCTTCAACAGATTTGGGTGAAGCAGTTGTTTGCTTTTTATTAATTGCAGGCTAACAAACTACATTTGGGTGGGTGGGGGGGGGGGGGGTAATTAGCATTAATGGGTAATGCTAATGGTCGCTTTTCCACTGCAGTAGCTCTTTCAGGGCTGTTTTCATGTTACCCCGGAGTAGGTACTTCTGAGCGGCCCTGAGAAACTGCTGGACGGGGTTCTAAGCATATAAAAATATTTCTGTCCAGCTAATCTCCTAATTACATGTCCTAGTCTAGTCAAACTGCGAAAGTGTTTAATGTTTAAGGCATATAAAAAGAATATTTTCAGCAAATCTGTTAATTACACCAACATTGTGCTTGTGAAATAGCATGTAGAAGACGTAGTTATGAACATAGCTAATTCCAAAGCACTGTAGCTGCATACAGAAATAGCAAGAGGACAAAATAGTATAGGCTACTTTTAAGAGCAGAGCACTCATCCGTGTTGGCCAAGCTTTTGTTAGTATACTTAATTCACCATATAGGCTAACTTAGCAACAATCTCTATTCTCAGAATTTACACCACTGTTGCAAATTATTGGGCTCGTCAATTTGTGAGACCAGAGGTTCCTACACCGCAGTGAAAACAGGCTTAAAGTGCCTATTGTGGGCTGTTCCTGTAAATGTTTGCGGCACCTGGGAAGTGCCCGAGTTCCTGCAGTGGAAAAGCGCCTAATGTATCTTATGCTGCGTTCCAGTTACCATGGAAGTCGGTACTGGGAATGACGTCACACATTATTGGTTCCAGTTAACAAGTCGGAAAACAAAGATGGACGCCTCCAGGATAGCTTTGTTTGGGCTTAAACATACCCCTTCATAAAAGACATTATGCTGTATTTTGTGCATACAAACACTGTAGCAACATGTCAACAGATAGAAGTTGTACAGTACTGTGTGTACGACTGATTTAATGAGACCCAAATAAGACAGAAGTGCAATTGGTAGTATATTACTACAGCTTTTACACTGACGCGCGGAGCCGCCATCTTAAATTCTGAGGGTTGGTGAAGTTCCTCCGACTTTCCAAGTTTGAATTCCAACTTGAGGGGGAGTTCCAGTTAAAAGTTTTGACCTAGAATTCAGAAATTCCGACTTCCGAGTACAACTGGGACGCATAAGTATGAGGCATTTTTATACATCCACATTTGGTATACAAATATAAAGTAGCCATAATAAGTAATGCAGGATTTTATATCTAGATGAATTTACAATAAAGTTTTGATACTAGGTGTCCCTAGTTTGCATGCTACAAAATGTAATATCCTGTCCTGTAGATTTAAATGCCTTTTTCACGTGTGTGTGTGTGTGTGTGTGTGTACTGTATATTGTGCTAAAACTTTTCTCCATTTCTTTGCTGTGATTGAGAGGTCCTGCTGAAGACTCCATCTTTAAATGCACATTGCCTTAACACTTAACACTCGCGCATTACTAGAAGACACTATTGCTAGCAATTAAGTGTGAACTAATTTCTAGTGTGTATGCCACACACACCCTTCCACCTCTTGGTAGTCGACGTTAAAAGAGCATAAACAGTAGTTTTAAGTAATTTTTATTCCATTTTATTAGGCCTGTATATTGCTGCTTGTATGTTGTATGCTAGTATAGGTATATTGTTCATTTTACTAATTATACACAGCCACAGGACACACCATGTATTCTATGAATGAGATCTGACTCTTTCCACAAGATGAGATTTCAGTGCTGCAGTCTTTCCTGTCTCATTCATGTAAGCTGTGTATCACTGTATATTCAGTCAGTCTAGGCCTTGCCAATAGACCAACTGATACCCTTTTATGATTACTATTGGACCACATTAGACATTTGTGTGCTAGTTTTAAATGGTATAAACCTCTGTGGGTTAGTTATTATAAATGGTATAGGATTCTTCAAGTATTGTTGCCTAGCCATTCGCCCATAACAGAGCAAGCTTTTTTTGGTATTGTTAATTATCTTATAACATTGATTGTTTTTTTTTACTCCTTATAATATTGTGTGACTGGGTGCAATAGGTCAATGTGAGGGAGAATTAGTTGAATGAGGTGTGGAAGTAACAGTTTATAAATATAACCTGACGTACTTTTTTTTTTAACAGGTAAGTATATTTAGGTTGAACATCACAACATTATATCATCTATATACAGTACCAGTCAAACGTTTGGACACACTTTCTCATTCAAGTGAATGAGAAACAAACTTTTGACTAGTACTGTATATCTCTATCTCCCAGACCTTTTCATTATATTCTCTCTTTGTGAAGCTAGTAAAGCTACATTAAAATATATTCTGAAGATAAGTGGTTGCTGATAATGAAAGCGCAGGTCTATGTATACAAGTTGTTTACAGCTTTAAGCATTGAGACCATCCTGGTCTTGCGAGTTCACATTCAGTTTAACTGAGTCAGTTTGCCTACCCTCCGTTCATAACAGTTGGTTCCCAGTTAGAAAGCAACCAGGCCAATCGGTATCCAGTTAAGTAGTTTATTTCATAGCACTCATTCTAAAGGTTGAAGGTGGGCCAATGGCCTGCTAATAACTTTGATTTATACCATAGGCACCACTTCTACCGCAAACTTTTAGGAATGTTTCCAGACTGAATGTGAAGCTCAAAGTCTAGCTTTTAATTCCTTTAGGACGTTTACCATGCAGCTGGTTTCACCAATTTTGATTAAGCCTACTTTATTATTCTGCTTTGTTGTGAGACCTAATTCAGTGCACTGAATCATTCATTATTCCATTTGTATGTCTTGTGCGTTTGAAGTGTGTGTGTGTGTGTGTGTGTGTCTGGCTGTGAGATGTGATGTACTTGTCACTTCAGTATGTGTGGGTGTGTTTATAGAACCTAACTATATAGAGTGTGAGAGACAAACCTGTATGAGTGAATGGATGCATAATGCAGCATCTCCTTACTGTGTTTTTTTTTTAAGTGTTACTTATTTTTTCAATATACTAACTCTGAAATTGTGATTGTTTTGCTAATTGAATCATTTTTAGAAACCAATGAATGAACAGTTTATAAACAATCTAATTGACAGCTATAGGTGACACAGCTCTTAGTCTTTGGTCAGCTTGTTTCATGATTAGGCTACAGTTCAAGCATAAATCCATCCACACATTAACTAGCAAGAATGTAGTTAATTTACAAACCTGTTTGAATGTTCATATACATCATGAATACGGACCTGTCTCTGACCAGTAATTTTAGAAATTGAGCAGGTAGCCTTGGAACCCCCGCTTTAGGCCTCATCACTAGTATGTGAGTTAATCTCCTGTAGTGTCCGCATTTAGGAGTAGGTTATGCGCTGAAGAGCCATTCTTGGTCTCAATGTCTTCTTCACTTCTTCCAGAGGGAACAGGAAATGAGAATGGGTGAGCTGGGCCCTCGTGGAGCCATTAATATGGGAGGTAGGGGCATGGTCGCTACTGACGGAACAAGACAAGCTCAAACAGTGTTTTAATGTCTACAGACATGTCTTTCATCCCAAGCGGTTCCATTTCACATAATAGGTAATGAAAGATGTCTAAAATGTCTGATATATAT
>JAOEHI010053136.1:0-15635 GCA_025447815.1 Percopsis transmontana | reverse complement strand
CCCCCCCCCCCCCCCCCCCCCCCCCCCCCCCCCCCCCCCCCCCACCCCCCCCCCCCCCCCCCCCCCCCCCCAGATACGGCCAATCACACATGGCAAATGACACACTACGGTAGAATATAGTGTTTCCTCACGAACCCCAAACAGCTGCACAGGTGTAGTCTTACACACACAAACACTGGTCAAGGTGAAAACATTCAAATCTATGTGAAAGCTCCAAAACTAGATTCATTATAATAATAATAATAATAATATACATTCAGAATCCTCTCGTGGCCCAGGGTGGTCCCTAAACCCATTTTGAGGGCCAGTGGAATAAAAGTACCGAGCCGACGTGAGGGTGATAACGAGACAGATTGATGCTCCCAGCACTAAAGCATGAGGAAGTGTAATAAATAAACACCATGCTGATCAATGCAGGCAGACGCAAATACTCTCAAACTGACACTGAATAGTTCTTCTTACATGCAGGCTTTGCTCTTTTAGATATCAATCAAATAAATGCTCATAATGAAATGAAATCCTAATCCTCTCTGACCTGACGCAGAAACAACAACATTAAATCATGCACTAATGTTGACTGTAGAGATGGGTAGACAGGTCAGACACCAAGAGAACGCCAGTTTATCTTAAAGGGATACTCTTAGTTTACATTATACAGTAGCACCCTCAGGGCCCCATATCTCCTCCCCCAGCTCACTGTTTATGTTATGTTATGAAACACAGCACTAAAGTGCCTGTGGTTATACAGTAGGGGGGGTAGAGAAGATCCTAGGCGCTCTGTAGGGGGATAGGGTTAGGGTTAGGGAGTAGAGTTGGTCACATCCACACACTGAGCCACACAGCAGTGACGTGGGAGGGACAGTAGTAGTAGCAATAAGTGTATCTCTGTAATACTTACAGGTAAACACTACAGTGACACTTATTACTGTTCTATGCTATTTTTACAGCCAATACTGTAATTTGTATTGCATTGTAATACAGTGCAATACAAATTCTCATTACCATCACTTTATGAGTCTCCTTTTATATTGTTATGTATAGAGCCAGCTACTAAAATAGTATGTGCACTTCATGTAGTTATGTAGTGTCTACTGTCTTCGTGTTATTTCATGTTGCACGTTAGTCCATGATAAACAACATTTCGTTCAGTTGTGTGCAAGGAATTGACAATAAAGTTGATCTAATCTAATATAATCTGATCTAATCTAATCTAATCTAAATCGTATAAAAAACACATAACACATGACTTTCACCACAAGGATAAATCCAGGCACAAACTGAGGAGTATACCTTTAAACCCATGGCCAGCCAAATTACATGCTAACAACATGGCTCTCTAAGGAGCCATGTCTCCTAAGGAGCAACTTTTCTTTGTAAAAAAACACAACCTGTTTTGCTTCCCAGATGGGTACCCCCCTGTCTCCTCCATCACACTCCAATTATCTCGCCCTCCTAACCTCTCTTTATCCCACTCTCTCGCCCCCTGGCTGGGTGCTGTCTGATTAGACACTATGGATGGCTGGAGAGTGGCCTCTACCAGCTCAAAGCAGCGTTTCTGACTGAGGCTATGCTTGCTGGCAGCTCTGGAGACAAGCTGAGCCTCTTTCAAGGGAAATGTGAAGTCATTGTAAATATACGTTGCTGTGATTTATATGCAAGACATTCAAGGAATTTAAAGCAGAGCAGGGCTGCTTGTACATTGGCAGGCACACAACAGGTATGTGTGTGTGTGTGTGTGTGTGTGTGAGGGTGCAAGATAGAGAGAGAGATGGAGATGGACAACACACACGTACAGGGACACACGCGAATAACGATATGGCTACGATATGCCACAATAATAACATATCCGCTTGCACGACGGTGACAGAGAGGCGCCCTCTGCACAGTAGCCTCCAGAATCTCTCGTTGTGCGCGTTCTCAGGTGAGCTCCAAACCTATGATCTCATCCTTAATAAATGCGCGCCACCTCACCTTCAGCCCCCTGATCTCGTTCAAGTGCAGCTGTAGACTGCGATTGACCTCTCGGATAAGATTTCCGTGATCCAGAATAACGCTCATCTTGTCAGCCTCTGACCGCCTGAGCCTCCGAACCAGATCTTCCTTTGTCCACTTCAGCAACTCCTCGTCCGTCAGACTGGAGAGGTCTTCTGCTGGACTTTCAGTCTTTGTTATCGACAGCTGGAGCTGGGGCTGGGCCGGCGGAGTAGCTTTCTCCATTACACTTCCTCCGATACCGACAACGAGCATAAAACACTGATGGGCGCGTTGACGACCTCAGCTCGCATACGTTCCAGAGTCGAGTAGGGTCGAAAATCGTTACCGACTAAAAACGAATGGCATAGTTTGGCCTTTTTGCTCTCGACACTTCCTCCCTCCAAAAGCAACAGCTGACGGCGCCGGCTGCAAGGATGCTTTATCAGTCACTGCAACATCCTCACACGGGTTGGATTGTAGCCTACCCTAGTTGTGAGTTATAGGCTCGGTTAGAAATCCAAATGCATCCCCTAATTTAGTCAAAGTGCAAAAACATTGGGCGGGTAGCGGGCAAAAGGTGCACACACCTCCCGCCTCTAGGTTCTTTACGCTCCAACGCATAGATGAGGTTACACCGTGTGGTTGCATCGCCAGCCAGCAAGTGTACGCACGGGGGGGAAAGAGAGAGCGTGGCTGCTGCAGATACTGTAGGCTACTTCTACTCTCTCTCTCTCTCTCCCAAAGGATTTCCACCTAGAATCTGACTTGGTACACAGTGCCATCTACTGATTGCTGACGGGTGTCGTTTATCAAGGCGTCTAAACTCACAGGCAGCAGTTTTTAGTGGACTAGAGTGGTCCTTTTATTCCTTTTTTTTTCCCCTTTCAAAATGCTAATTATGTCAATAAGTCGTTATAACGTCCAGCGACACATTTGGGTCACATTGGTCGGCACAATTGCTCCATGGTCTGTAGACCTATTTGGGCTATAGCTAACATGGTCTACAGTATGTGGATGGAACAGTCAGTCAATTAATCAATAAATCAATCAAGTGTAGAACCGATCACTAATACCTACGTTGTTTAACATATTCTGTACACAACATAACATAACATAGGGTATTTTAACCCGATGATCACATGATGACAAGCAAAGGAAGAAACCCATTATAAAGGAACATTTTTGGAAATTTTTATTTTACTGAGTCGTACCCTATCCCTCGGTTATATTTATTGTAATTCTCCAAAATACTAGTCCTCTAAAGGAATCTATTGTAAACTCGCTTTCCCATGATCATCCTGCGTGTGCGTGCAACGTACAGTCGGCTTGTAGAAAACAACCAATAGGAAACGTCTGAAATGTTATCAACACGTCATCCAGCATAGTAAAGGAACCGGTTGCGAGTGATCCTCGGAATCTTCTGTTCCTCATTCAGTGTGTCCAGCGGCCTTGCCTCTAGATGTGCTAATTTTTCAAGTAGTATAATATTTACACCTTTTGCGTTGATATACGACTAATCCAACAAAGGTAAGACCTCTTTTCTCTTTTATAGTAGACGAACAGAAAAGTAAAAGTAGGCCTATGCTATCCGTTTTTCGCTTCTTGACAGGCTGGATAAATACATAACGTGTAGATTAAATCGCAGTTAGTCTAGTTAGAATGGAAGATGTAAGATGTTGAATGTTGTATTAAGATGATCACTAACGTTAGTGATCATCTTAATACAAAATTCAAAGGTTTAAACGTCAGACATCGACCATCGACCATTCTTACAAAAAGCCGTGGTTTAGTTTTTTTTAGCCTGGACCATGTCGCTTTCCGTACACCAAAATGCAACTGTTGTACATTTGTTTGTACATTTATGTACATTTATGTACATTTGTATGTACATTTATTTACATACATTTATTTTTGTGTTGGTTTGTTTACAAAGGGCTTTGCCAAACGTTACTATTTCAGGTGTAAAACGTACATCCCCTGGACAGGACGCTTGTCTATTACAAAGCCCTGCCACCAAATCCATGTAACGGTGACCCGTTTTATTAGCCTGACATCCAATGTGACTTTCCATGTTTCGTGATATACACTCAAACCACAAAGCCACATCAGACTGGATGTTAAACAATAGCTCTCCAGAGATAATTTCTCAGTCAGTTGTAGTTGCACATAAGTAAAAGTGCATAAGTAAAAGTGCTTCCCACACAGTGCTGTGTGGGGAGCTAATATTTGCCTGTAAGGCAAAAAAAGAGGAATCCTCTTGTACAAAACACGTCCATCAGGTTTTCTTATGACCCAGTTGTGCGTCACACTTGCAGGCATCTACGTGGTTTTTCTTTTTATAGGTATGCCCAAGAGCAAAACCTGAGCCTGTATAAAGAACAATAGTAGAAGAACACAGTCAATATAATGAGAAAAGGCTGTGCTCTTGTGCTCTAGTAGTTCTTTGTGAAACTATTTGGAAGATATCCTTTGCTTTTCTCTAACCAAAGTCTTTCTCCACTGAAGCTCAGTTATGGCAACGTACCAAGAATTCATCCAACAGAATGAGGACAGGGATGGGGTCAGGTTTAGCTGGAACCTCTGGCCGTCCAGCCGTCTTGAAGCCACCAGGCTGGTGGTCCCAGTCGCCTGTCTCTTCACCCCGCTCAAGGAGAGGCCTGACCTGCCTCCAGTCCAGTATGAACCAGTTCTCTGCAGCCGGGCCAACTGCAAGGCGGTGCTAAACCCATTGTGGTGAGTTGAATGGACATTGGAAAAGACTATCTGCACTTGAAAAAAAATTCTTTAAAATAAATTTTTTAACAGTAGCACATTTGACATGTAACAGCATAAAGAGTAGGGCAGGATAGTCTAGTGGTCTGGGTGTTTGACTCCAAGCCGAAAGGTCATGGGTTTAAGCCCTGGAGTTGGCCTACCTGTAAGACCCCTTAAGCAAGATGCCTAACCCCTACCTGTATCTTTTATAATACTTGTAACTGTAAGTCGCTTTGGATAAAGGCGTTCGCTAAATGACCATAGTAAAATTAAGTCTAAACAGTTTATCAGCTACTTTTAGTTGCTTTGTATTATCATTCCAATTTTGTCTTGGTGATATTTAAACCATAGTAAATGTAAATGTAAGTGTGTGTTTGCCTAAGGGGTATGACTAACTTAAACTTAATGCTGAGGTGTATCAAATACAGTATTAGGTGTGGTACCATTATCCAGTTTAAAAAAAAAAAAAATCCAATTTATAAACTCATACATATAGGTAATTGGTTGCTTTAACTGCACGATTTGCATCGTCGACTGCAGCTGGACGTAACCTTTTATTGTTTCTGCCTTTGCTTGCAGTCAGGTTGACTTTAGAGCAAAGATATGGGCATGCAACTTCTGCTTTCAAAGAAATCCAGTAAGTATTAAGAAGTATCTAGGTCTGTTTTACTACATTTAACTATTGGTTTTGGTCTGACCATTCTCTCTCTCTTCAGTTCCCACCCTCTTATGCAGGTATTTCTGATGTAAACCAACCGGCTGAGCTCATGCCACAGTTCTCCACCATTGAGTACATAGTGCAGGTAAATCTTTCTAACTTGTTCACACACTTCATCTGTGCCAAGCTTGAATTGAACACATCTTATTACATCTTAATCGAATAATCTTATTTTATCAACTAGTTTCTATTATAAAGAGACCCAGCCTTATCAAAACATAACACATACAGACACCCAGCATAATTATAGTAAGCACGTTCTGGAATAAGTACTATTTCACCTGTTTGGTTCTCCATTTTCTGCATTAAATGGAATAACCTAGGCTATTATTGTCAAGACTGTTGCTTTAGACAGAACAAGTGAATTACTTCCTGAATTATGCATACCTGTAGACTATAGAACAACGTGGCATGCTGGTACAAGCTTTCAAGTTTTATTGCTTGCTACAGACCAATCAATAAACATTAATAGAGCTTAATTTCACCCCTGAAGTGGCCAATAAAACAGTTGCACATGGGGAAATTCATGCAGCTTCCCCTAGTATGTCTTGATGGCCATGGCTTTGCAATGTTACAAGCAACAAACTTAAAATGATTATACAATATGTAATCAATGCAAGCAAGCAAATGTATTATCGAGGCTTATGAATATTTTGTGTGCAAGTGTTCAATTTTTTTCCTCTGTATAACCTGCTGATGTGTTCCACAGCGTGGCCCCCCAACTCCTCTCATCTTCCTCTATGTGGTGGACACCTGCTTGGAAGAGGAGGACCTCCAGGCCCTCAGGGAGTCCCTCCAGATGTCCCTCAGTCTCCTGCCGCCCAACGCTCTGGTGGGCCTCATCACCTTTGGACGGATGGTCCAGGTCCACGAGCTCAGCTGTGAGGGCATCGCCAAGAGCTACGTCTTCAGGGGCACCAAGGAGCTGTCTGCTAAACAGATCCAGGTGGGTGGAGGACCATCTGAAGTACTGATGTACTGTCTAAGGACCTGTGCTCACAACTAGTAGCAGTAGTAGTACATAGGGTGATCTAGGATCATTCATTGTCATTTCCTATGTTGTTTATGAAGATCTACCTGGACAAACGTGATTAAGAGAAAAGTACAACTACCAATGCTGCCATCCAGTTTATCACTTGTCAGGTCTTAGTTTTTCCTTTTTTGAATTTGTGTAATTGTCATTAGTCTAGAGTTCAAGAATTGCTGCCAAACCCACTTTTTAATCCGAAAAAATAGCACGTTTTTATTATTTTGAACAAAACCGCTACAACTGCAGTGACGCTACAACTGCAATGGATAGACAGGGTGTAATCCAAGTCATTGCATAATGCATACATAATTCAATAGGCTTAAGTGACACGGCCCAAACCACAGGAGTCAGATTTCACTTTGAATGGTGGAGTTCTGTGAATGGCTGCAACATACTAAGCTACTGGATCTCAGTGTATAGAAGATATGATTTCACTAATGGAGATATTATTGATGATGGGAGATTTACAAAAGAGTGCATCATAGACACAGGATAAAATTACTGTGTGTTAACATAATACCAAAAGTCGCATGATTCATTCGTTTCAGGAAATGCTGGGTTTAATGAAGCCAGCGGCATCTGGACAGCAAGGTCGCCCGGTAGCTCCTCAAGAAGCTGCGTCCTCTTGCAGGTAATAAAATAACAACCGCTCATTCTTATTGCAGAAGACTATAAATACTGCATCCTATTGGTCAGCATTTTCTCCTTTTTGAATTGGTTGCGTGTACATAGTCCTATTTTTATTTTCTGTCTGTACAGGTTCCTACAGCCCGTCCACCGAGTGGACATGAATCTGACCGACTTACTGGGGGAGCTACAGAGAGACCCTTGGCCAGTTCCCCAGGGAAAGAGGCCCCTCCGCTCCACGGGCGTAGCGCTGTCCGTAGCCGTCGGCCTGCTAGAGGTACTGCTTTTACTCTCATTTAGCATGTTATTCTGACTGGCAAGCCTAAGGCCTCAAAATACCTTGCAGAAACAATGCGACGTATTGAATCATGCATTACCATGCATCTACCAAAACACACACGTGCACATTATTCCACAAACGCTTTGCATACTCCCTATACAACAGTGTACCTTCACATGAATCTGGACTTTAGATTGTTGTGCCACATGTAACAGCACTCCAGTGAGTCCAGTTATGGCAGGGACAGACACACACATGATAAGACTCCTGTGCAATATGTGCAGTAGTGCTTGTTCTTTGGCAGTTCAAAGGTGAGATGATGTCAGCTGTACATTGTGTCTTATTTCCTCCCTTATCCCCTCTTTCCCTGCTCTCTCCCGCTATCTCTGCTATGGAGCGGGTAATTTCTTCGCTGTACTTCACTTTAGCTGCCAAGCTTTTATTTGATAAAAGTCCCTGCTGCTGCAGCCGGTCCTCGTAGTTGCACTTCAGGAATGTGTGTCCAGTGGAATAGAGATATAATTTGCGCCCAATTCCAGCAGGCCTACACATGCAAGTGGATGGACTTTAAATGTGCTTTTAGTGGGCAGAAGGTTTCCCCCTTCTTAAATGATCACTGCTCAGTGGAGCAGAGTTCACCGGTACTGTCCCGAGTGCTCATTATTGGGCTGTGAGAACGTATCAAATCATCTCCAGTGGCTTCTTTACTGCTTGACACACTGCAAACTTCATTCCTCTGAATCCTATTGTATGATCTGACCGGATTACATAGGAGTTAGGTACTCTTTGAATAAAATGGTCAGTCTCTGGTCTCTAATCTCTCATGCATGCTATGAAATGAATGAATGTCTCTTTTATGCAGGCCTTCAGTTGAATTGTATCAAATTTTTATGATTTTCATTCATTTATTCATTCATTTGTACCATGATTTGCTACAGTACAATCCTATGGTAGGCTCCCAGCTCCCAAATGAGTTAAATGCTTTAGAAAGGATGTAATGCTCCTTGATAGTACAGGCGTAAGCTCAACAGCTTACAACAATGACTCAAATACTGTTGGCGTGCTGTATGGCTAAAGCAAGCCTGCTTTCTCCTCTTCTCATCCACAGGGCACATTCCCCAACACCGGGGCTCGCGTGATGTTGTTTACCGGCGGCCCCCCCACCCAGGGCCCCGGCATGGTGGTCGGAGATGAGCTGAAGACCCCCATTCGCTCCTGGCATGACATCCAGAAGGACAATGCTCGCCACCTGAAGAAAGCCACCAAGGTGGGTAACTGCACGCGCCCGCCTGCATTTACGTGATAGACCACACCGCATCGCTGACGTTGTTCCACCGTCCCTTGTGCCCTGTGTAGTATTACGAGGCTCTGGCCAACCGCTCAGCGGTGAACGGCCACTGCATTGACATCTACGCCTGCGCTCTGGACCAGACTGGCCTGCTGGAGATGAAGTGCTTATCTAACCTCACCGGGTCAGTACACCCGCTGCTATTTAGGATTACGTCTACGAACTAGCCTGTGACTGTACGCAGATGTTTTGTTAAAAACATTTTGTTATAACAAAATGTACATGCATACATTTTATCAGAGGCGTTTAAGGTTTTTATCTTATCATCTCCAGTGTTTACAGATTTTCACTTCTGTTACACAAGAAGTGCTGTTGTAATATTTATGCTTGTGTTATGTTTGTTGTATTGCGGCTACAGAGGCCATATTGTGATGGGCGACTCCTTCAACACCTCCCTATTCAAGCAGACCTTTCAGAGGGTCTTCAGCAAAGACTACAACGGGGAGTTCCGCATGGCTTTTGGAGGAACCATGGAGGTCAAGGTAAGAAATGAGTTGTGCTCTGCTTTATTCAGTTGGGAGGGTCATGTCCATGTGTGTCCGACAGTTTGGAACGACACCCGCCATGTTCTTTCTAAACGAGTCCTTTTTGTCTCTTAAGACTTCAAGGGAGCTGAAAGTGTGTGGCGCCATCGGGCCGTGTGTGTCGCTCAACTCCAAGGGTCCCACTGTGTCTGAGAACGTAAGTCCCCTATATAGAATAAATACACCGACGTTAAGATTCCCCACCTGGCCACTGAGGAATTGTAATCGCTGACATGAATTCTCATCGCTGTTGGGTGCAGGAGATGGGAATCGGCGGGACGAGCCAGTGGAAAGTGTGCGGTCTAAACCCTTCCACCACTTTAGCCATGTATTTTGAAGTGGTGAATCAGGTAAAGCACACACAAACCCACAGGGAAAAAAACCCACACACAACCACATATAGGGACATTGTTTCTATTAACCATTTTAAATGTCATTATTGATTGTGTATAAGTCACAGGAGCTATTGATTTGGATTAGCTTGATTTAAAAACGCCACAGATAATGCATCGCATCATTGTATCAATACCACTAATGTAATGGAGGGCTAGCACAGCGGGAATGTGGAGGAGGCAATATCGAGTGAGCCGCACTCTTACTGACTGTCTCCATTCGTGTGTGTGTGTGTGCAGCACAATGCACCCATCCCCCAGGGAGGCAGAGGGGCTGTTCAGTTTGTCACCCAGTACCAACACTCCAACACCCAGCGGAGGATACGAGTTACCACTATCGCCAGGAAGTAAGGCTCCTCTTCTAGAAGTTCTTTCACAGGAGACTTCCCTGATAGGGATTATGTGCTTGACTGTTTGTTTATTTATTTTTAAATCTATCTTTTATTCTAAAATAATTTAAATGGCAGTATTTTGCAAGTGAACCATGGCCAAGAAGACAGTCCCTAAATTGATAAAACACAGTAGAAATTCACAAATCCAAGCAACAACTCGCAAAAAAAAACAAAAAACATTTATTTCAGAATTGGCATTCACACAACCTGGAAATATTTTAGCATTGTGTTCTTGAGAACTGGTAGGCTCTCACTGGGCTCTTAGCCAGCGACTAGCAAAGCCAATATTAGCCTTGATGTTGACTCTCCTGCCATCTGGAACACTTCAGAGAGGCCTGTGCGTCATTTGTTCCGCTCCCACATTCACCTGCCCTTTTCTGCTTTCCTCCTCCTCCTCCCCCTCACTTTCTCTCCAGCTGGGCCGATGCCCAGTCACAGATTCAGCACATAGAGTCGTCGTTTGACCAGGAGGCGTCAGCCGTGCTCATGGCTCGCCTGGGAGTGTTCAGGGCCGAGTCAGAGGAGGGCCCTGACGTCCTCCGTTGGCTTGACAGACAACTCATCCGACTGGTACGTGACGTCAAAGCTGCTCACAAATTCTTCCTTTTGCTTAGAAGGAACGAAACGTAACTGCATAGTAGGAGTGTTCTGGAATGTAGAGAATGTAATCCAGCGATGGGGATATTCTATGTATGAAAGGCTGGGTTATGTAACTAGTTGTGTGCGTTGGTGTCTTTGGTGCTCTAAAGTGTTCATTTGCCTTGGTTACAGTGTCAGAAGTTCGGCCAGTTCAACAAAGACGATCCTTCCTCCTTCAAACTGTCGGAGTCTCTGTCACTCTACCCACAGGTGAGCCTGCCACCTAGTGGAAATTCCTGGAAATGAGCACCATTGGCAAAGAAAATCTTAACGATTCTCATTTCACTTCACAACCTATATCCAAATGACCCTTTTTAACATTTGGCTCAATTAAAACATGCTCTCTCTCCTTACAGTTTATGTTCCACCTGCGGCGGTCGCCCTTCCTGCAGGTGTTCAACAACAGCCCAGATGAGTCGTCTTACTACAGGCACCACTTTGTCCGCCAGGACCTGACCCAGTCCCTGATTATGGTCCAGCCCATCCTTTACTCGTACTCCTTCTACGGGCCACCAGAGGTCAGCCTCACATTACGACCAGATTTATAGAACCAGAGCAAAGACTAAAGTCTTACCACACTTGCCCAGCCTTTTTAAAAACGGATACAAATTTAAGAGATGGTACTGGATAAAACGCAACAAAGAAAATCATGTTAACACAAAAACATCTTACATTTAAGTAAGTATACAAATTATAGTAGAGTTTGCGAGAATACAAATAATAGTTTGTTCGTTTCAAAACAGGCTGGCACAGAGGCTGCATTTAGTTTCACTTTGTTCTGATGAACATGATAGCTTCCGCCTTTAGCGCTAGTTAGGCTCTTTGGACACGTTAAAAGCACAAAGCTGTATTATTTAGATTTGTTCAGAAACCCTTGATATTCTCTACTGACTGAGTAATTCTGCGTGTGTTCCCCACAGCCGGTTCTCCTGGACAGCAGCAGTATCTTGCCAGACAGAATCCTCCTCATGGACACCTTCTTCCAGCTGGTCATCTACCATGGCGAGGTAAGAGACAACTGGCTTTTGACTGGACGTAGATCCATATGAAAGAATGTGGTTTATTCCTGAAAGTGTGTCATGGCAGTGGGAGAAAACAAACGTGTTTTTTTTTTTTTTTTTAAGCGAATATTTAACTGTAATTACAGTTACAGCATTTAGCAGACGCTTTTATCCAAAGCGACTTTCAATTACATGGTTCTATTACATGGAGCAGGTAGGGGTTAGGCATCTTGCTCAAGGATGCTTACAGGTAAGCCGACTCTGGGGCTCGAACCCATGACCTTACGGCTGGGAGTCCAACACCTAGACCACTAGACTATCCTGCCCCCAGACACGTACTGAGGAGTGCATACTTTTAAGCTATCCTGAAACCTTATTTTATGATACAAGATTTGTGAGAGCATTTGTCATGTCATTACTTTAGACAAACCTCTGCATTTAATTGTATTGACACTCTTACTCTCCCCTCGATATGCAGACCATTGCACAGTGGCGCAAAGCAGGCTACCAGGAGATGGCGGAATACGAGAACTTCAAACAGCTACTGCAGGCCCCACTGGACGACGCGCAGGAGATTCTGCAGACGCGCTTCCCCATGCCGCGTTATGTCGACACAGAGCACGGTGGCTCACAGGCCCGCTTCCTGCTCTCCAAGGTCAACCCTTCGCAGACCCACAACAACCTCTACGCCTGGGGACAGGTACGATATGCTGTTGAGCCTGTGCTGGATCAATCACCCAGCGTGAAAGTAGAGATAATTACGAGACCCCAGGTCCGACAATGAGCTTGCCAAGAGTCAAAGGTCTTGGATTCACTGTCCTCAGAAACAAACTGTTGGAATTACATCTTAATAATGGGTGTGCTCATCTCAAGGACGTTCTCTGGTGTTAATAGCAGACATTTAAAGGTGTCAGGGCTCAGATTTACAACACTTAAGAGAATGAATCAGAATCAGAAAAAGCTTTATTGCCAAGTAGTAGTATTATTATTATTTTTTATTTATTTTTATTTTATTTTATATTTTTTTTAAACACATACAAGGAATTTGTTTTGGTGTTGTTGGTGCATATTAAACATTCACATTGATAGACAGATAAGAAATGTCTAGTGTTTAAAGTTTTGAGGAAGCCCTAAGAGCTATTGGTGACTGTTTGTTTTTAAATGTGACTGAAAACAATGCACTTTAAACCATGTTTTATTAGTGCTATAAGGCCCATGTTGTAGGCATTTTAAAAAGAGTGAATGTGTTTTGAGTACTGCTATAGTATAATATTATTAAGAAATATTTCACTTTCGGACACTGTGTGTCTTCATGGTGATTCAGACTTGTGAAATGACTGTGAATGGTTTGACTAACAACCACTTCGTTCTTCTACTTCCTCTGTACCTGTAGGAGACGGGTGCCCCGATCCTGACGGATGACGTCAGCCTTCAGGTCTTCATGGATCACTTGAAGAAACTGGCTGTGTCAAGCTCAGCATAGACGAACCTGATTTTGAACCACATGAGGAGGCAAGAGAAAGGAAGCGACAGAGACATTCCAATAGTGACCCCGCTAACATTTCTGCTTTTGCAGCGTGATGGACAAGTGCTTTAGCCATACAGCGTGAAGACAAGAGAACTTAAATGAATGTCTTATTGTGATGTAATATTATATTAAGTATACGATACGTGTTAACTTTGTCTATAGTTAGATTCTAAGATTCTACGTCTAGAATTTTCTCATTAATAAAATCCTGCAAATTAATTGCAATATTGTAACGACAGGAAATATTTGCGGGTAAGTAGAGCAGAGTCTGTTGCTTACAATTATTTTGACATTGATTATATAAATAGAGAAAATCCTGCACGGGTTACCTTAAGTGTTTTCCAAGAAAATTACTTCTGAATGATTAAGAACCTTTTCTGATGATGGAAGTCCTACAACTGCTGTTAATAACTGCTAAGATGTTTTCAGTGATGGCCATTAATATTGTATCATGTTTCTAATGGGGACTATACAGTGTTCAGTACAGTGTTTAGTTTAGACCAGACACATTTATATGCAATCTCTGCCTGTTTGCTTTGTAATTAAAACATAATCTATCCTACTGTATAAAAGGGAATGCTATTACAATGCTGACTTATCATTTTTATCATCAAATGTTTGTCCATACAAACTATATTTGTTTCTGTTCATTGAAATCCATGAGTTATTCTGTCCCGGTGTAGCAAACGTTTTGGGACCAGTCATACAAAGATAACTGGGGTTATCGTTCAGATTATGATTTTATTTAAAAAAAAAAAAAATTTATTTAAAGAAACTTTTGACCCCTCAATGCCAACCTCAGGGATGAGGAGAGCATTTAAGATAGAAAATGGAGGTTTGGGGATTATTCATGTGGCAGTTAGAAGGACCATGAGAAGCTAAGTTCACAAAACGGGCATCTGGTTGGCAGCACGCAATCTGCTGTCATCTAGTAAAGCTACACTGTACTGTGTGGGGGGCAGGCACATGTTTCATCAATCAACAGGGGGTAGGTGCTTTGTCCCAATTGAAAACTGAATTAAACTATGTTCTTTTTTTTATGTTTTGTTCATTTCTACATGAAGCCTGCACACAATCCCAATAATAAACCCACATATTGTCACACCAGCTACTGTTGGTCACATCCCCACACTGTAAGCTGATTCAAGAGCACCCAGACAGTATGATTTTGAGGATCAGTGAACCACAGATTATGAGGACTAATCCTTGGGGGCTATCTGTTCAGACATAAATTCTTCTCCCGGCAGAATTAAGCGGGAAGTTACCAGCAAAAATACAAATGACGTCCCTGTCTATGAAGAACATAAAATGCTGCATATGCTATGTATTAAGCCAAGTAATTACAATGCTCTGACATTTAATCTTATGACAGAGGCTCTTGCTCCATGCTAAAGGCTTTCTTTATCTATATTATCTATCAACCATAGAAAATACAGGTAATGAGTACAATTGTGGGAGATATTTCCCCTTAAACAGAAAAATAGATGTTTTCCATTGTGGCTTCCTGTGATCACACAGTGACTGATGGCATATTGATTGTACATCACAGCATTTTGAGAACACTCATGATGCGTGAATCCCAGGCTTAGGCAAAGCTGTAAGGAAATATCATGTCATCTTATTATCCAATATCAAATCTGATCAGTTCTACATCAGCAAGAGAAATACATGAAATCCAAAATTCAATATGTCACTTCATGATTATGTAGCTATGAGTAACACACTACAATTGGGAGATGAATTCCACATTGTATATTATAAAGTGTTGAAAATGTCCATGTTGGGATCCAGCATAGATTTTTCTTTTTTAGTCTGCCTTCGAAACAAGGAGGATAGAGTAGTCAGTTCTAAAATATCACTACTGGTTTGGATAGGACGCAATGTCGTAATCAGGGAGGTTTAATCCTTGTCCTGCCTTCATACAAGCAAGACCACGCAAATGCTTTTCCAACTGCTTAGTTTATAATCGTTAGTGGGTCATTTCTTATAGACTGAAGTAACCCACATACTGTATATGTATATTCTGCATGTATATATATGACAACAACAATGGGCCCTATGATTTAGTTCCTATAGTATCCCAGTTTACATCTTAAAATTCATAAAAGTTTTATTTAAAGTAGTACGTCACTGTACTCACACAGTGTCACTGTAGTACTTTAAAATACTTTACACACAAGTTGACACGCAAGTTTAATGCAGTATTTGGGTTCCAGTGCTGGGTAATAGATTTCAATCAAATGCCCCATCGGAGCATTGGCAAGACTGATACTGTTGGTTGAGGAGACACATATATTTAGCCAAACATGAACAGCTGATTGTTCAGACATAGTACAATGTGTCATTATAAACATCATTATATATATATATATGTATATGTATATGTATATATATGTATACAGCCATGGAAAAAATGAAGAGACCACCG
>JAOEHI010053135.1:0-15637 GCA_025447815.1 Percopsis transmontana | reverse complement strand
GAGGGTGGGAGAGAGAGAGAGAGAGAGAGAGAGAGAGAGAGAGAGAGAGAGAGAGAGAGAGAGGGAGCAAGAAAGAGAGAGAGAGAGAAAGAGAGAGAGAGAGAATGCATGCTAAGCAGAAACAGCCAGAAAGCATTTTAATCAAACGTCTCTGTGGAGAAGGGCCTCACCTACACCAAGCAGATGATAAATATGCTCCCCGTGTGACAGTATGACAGTGTGTGTGTGTGTGTGTGACAGCGGTACAAGCCAGATAGAGCGAGACAAAGGCAAAGACAGGAGATGGAGCGACGGAAGAGAGTTGAAGAGAGTGGCGGAGGCGGTGGGTGGAGTGAGATAGCGGAAGAAAACCGTCACTGTAAGACGCCATGAATAGATTTTATGACCTCAGACATCTCAAAAGCCCCGTATGGGAGGGGCGTAAATCAGCTCCGCTGGCTTCTCCACTTCCTCTACCAGTTTCAGATGTCACAAGGAGCTTCGTTGGACGTCCAGAAACTAAATCCACGTCGGGTACATCAGTAACCGATATACAGTATTTCCATAGTGCTGACCTGAGCAGTTTTTTTGTTTTAATGCATGAGGATGGAATGTGCCGAGTACAGCTACAGCCTGTCTCTGCTCTCCTCTTATTTTTGACTCCTTACCGACCCCCTCTTTACAGAAAAAACACATCACATGCCAAGTTCTCCATGACTCGAACGCGAGGGGAGAGTTAGGGCAAACGCCGATGTGCAGCGGTTTCATACTGTACTCGCTGTGTCCGTTTGGCTCGCCAAACCCCCACAAGGTTTGACCCTTACGACTCCAAGTGGCTTCTGGGAAGTCTCTCTCTCTCTCTCTCTCTCTCTCTCTCTCTCTCTCTCATCACAGCCATCCACACATACAGTAACACCAAGTCCAACCGATTTCATGCAGTGACAAGGAGAAGAGGTGCGAGTGTGTCGCTGGCTTATGTTTGCCAGGGTTCCTGTTTTGCCCGCTGTGGAGGTGCGGGTGCTTCAAGTGCTGTCTGTAGGGGAGAGATTGCTGGGGGTGTGGTTCACGGGACTCATTGGCTTTGGAAACGGATGTGGGCAATCTGATTAATCCCTTGTTTCCGCAGTAAAAGGAGAACAAACTCACCCTGTGCGTGTCAATAACTTGTCACACCCGCGTTAACGTCGGTGGTGTGCATGTGGTGAGCATACCGCACACGAACCTCTAAATGGGGAGGTTTTTGGTGCAAAACAACTGAGTAGAGCTGGGTAGATAGGGAGAGATGTTGTGTTGGACACATACTGTATTGTATGGCAGCAGAAGACAGACTTACACCAGAATGCACACTGCGTATGCGGTGGTCCAGTTAGACAACCGCACATTTGCGGGACTGAAAAGATCTAAGTTCTTATGCTGTTAAAATTTGTTTATGTAGTCTCCCTTAAGACTTGACAAATCACCATAGGAAGGATGCATAAATCTTTTTGTTTTCATTTTTGGGAATAACTCATGTGTGAACTGAACATAAAAGCAACATTGATCTTGTAATTATTTGCTTCTAAATAACATTGAGTTCACATTTTTCCAAGCTAATGTAGATAGCTTCATATACGACACCAAGACCATTTAAAGCATAGCATCTTTAAGTATGACAAAATTAAACCAAACAGTCTATATAGTTGAACGTTGTACAAAGCTTATGTATGCTTATGTATGCTTATGTATGCTTTGTACAAGCATGCTTTTTTAAATTTGTTTTCTTTTTTGTTTCAGTAGGGAAGCATGCCAAAATGGCTTGTGGGTAAACAGGCCCTAAAACTCTCCTGTTGCAGCAAAATAGGGTTTTCATCTGTTTACAATAATAACATGCATAGATTTTCCCTCTCATCACTGGAAGAGCATTTACCCCGCATTACTGTACACAGAAGGAACAGATTGATTCTGCTGATGAAAGATGCACAGATGAACCCTCAAGAGGATTTATAATGGAACTGCTGGAAGCCTATAGAGGACACTATTAGTATGATTGCAGGGAAACAGTTCAAGATAGAAGAAAGAAGGGGAAAAAGTCCATCCAATAGCACACTCCAGGTATACAGTATGTATAGTGGGTTATTAGTATATGTGAGTGAGTTATTGGTTCCTCGCAAATAAGCAAGGAACATTTTAAACATTTTAAAACAAAAGATTGGAACTTTTTCCAGATATTACAAAGATTGGAAATCGTTTATTCATGACAGTTCGCTCTTTGTGCCATTTGGTCACAGGCTGACATTCAGATGGAGAGAATAAAAACCTGTTGCAGAATATATCTCCTTATTGCACAGAGGGAAAGCAAACGCGAGCAAGTTCCCAATGTTATTTCCTGAACCTTAGTGGAAGAGGGTCATTAGTGTATTTGGTGGAGTGTTATTAAACCTTACAATGTGCTCATCAGCTGGGCTAAACTACGCACGCTCCAGCTGTATGTCCCAATGTAGCCCCCTCCCCCCCCCCCGGCCTACCCTCTGTGCTGATTTCCCGGGAGCGGACGAGGTCACTCTTGTTGCCCACCAGGATGATTGGCGTGTGAGGCTGCGACTCCCTGAGGAGGAGGCGGAGCTGGGCGATACGGTGGAAGCTCCGCCTGTCCGTCACTGAGAAGACCAGGATGCAGACATCACACTGCATCGTGGACAGGTCCTATACACACACACACACACACACACACACACACACACCATTAATAAAACATCAGAGCTGAGTAAATTAGACATGAACGGCGCAAAAGAGGAGCTACAGTATCTAATGACTGCACACTGCTGCAAACGCCTCACAAACAAACCACTCCAGTGTCATTTTACATTTTCAAACCCGACGGTTCCATTATAATTTAGGGAGGGTTTATTCGGTTATTTTGGTTTGCAATCATAGAATAAGCAATTCCCCTATTATAATGGGAGTAAATTGGGCCAAACATTCAGCTACTCTACTGCTTCAGGCAATGCACAATGTGCCTAAAGAAAAAAGAATGCCAGTTCGCCCTGTCCCTAGAAATTTCAGTCATTATTTAATGGTTTTGAGGCAAGAGTATCAGAAAGTACCAGCAAGCAGGGAAAAAATCCACAATTGACAAGGATGCAGTGTATTCGCAGAACTAGAGGTGCTTCAGGTACACCACAGATCATGGTGTTGGCGCTGAATAAGGTTTGGCCATTTATTTTTTAATATAAATGGATCCTACAGTATATCGCTATAGGAGAATCTATAGGAGCTGAATAAGAGAGAGTATCTTTATTTATTTTGATTGTGTAGATTAAACGCTCTGTAAGACCCCGTTGTGAAAAACAAAACGAGAACAACAACAAAGAAAAGATGGAAATCTTTTTTCCACTGAGAGGACCCAGGGGAATCTCAGCCCAGCCTGGCCCTGTGAACTTCAAGCTTCCCTTTGAATCTTCCACTGACCCTTTATACAGTGTCTACACCAGCAGCCCAATGGGCATTCCTTTAGCCTGTGTGACTCACAGGGGCTTAGGCTAGTCTCTCTCTCTGTTTCTCTTTGTCCCTTTTGATTTAGAGTGGAGAGTGGGCTGCGATGTCAATTCCTATCCAATTTTGGAATAAATTATGACCCAGGCGCCGATTAGATGCCGATTGTGTCGCACAGCATTACAGCTGCTCATGTTGCAGCCTTGTTGTTTTGGACAAACAACTGATTGTATTACATCTGCAAAAACATAAGTAAGTAAGACAGCATTTCGTATGCGACAGCACAATCTAAAATGGACACAATAAATAATGACGACAACAACCTACGACACAACAGCAGAAAAAGCAGTTTTTCACGAAGAATTCTTGCAGCAGTGGCATGGGCCCAGAAGGTGTGTGTGTGTGTGTGGAAGGGGGGTCACATAGTATATGTCACAGGTGGATTCAGGGGTGCTTCCCCAGGAAAAATCTTTTTAAATATTATTATTTAAAAGCATTGAAAATGTGCAAGATAATGACGACTAATAGGCCAATAAGCTTTTTTTATACATCCAAGTATAGTCTATTCTGCATATTAAATATCATAGGCCTAATAAATTATACACTAGGTGTTATTAGAATAGAATAGAGAGAAAGAAGGAATCGAGTCACAGTAGTGTGAAATAATGATATTCACAGAGATTTACAATAATGCAGCATGAAGCTCTAATCAGACTGACAGTGCGTTAGGCCCATACCCGACTGCTGAAGAGATGCTGAGCACAACACGCGTGGCGCGCACGTTGTAAAAGAATTACGCTGTGGAACAACTGGTTGACAACGTCATGCACAAAAGGCCATCCGTTCAATGAGCTAAAAGTTACTTTCAAACTCCTTGAAACAAACGAAACAGTTGATCAACAGGCGCATGCGAACACCTGGGCCCTTTGTCACGGTGCTCTTTCAACCCTGACGTTTCAGCTTCACAAAACATAAGAAATGCGACCCAGGGTAGGCTATGTCATGGCCTTACGCTGGTTAATAACTTTCTCCGTCAAATGGTTTACACCATCGGGCTATAATACATTTCTGTGCGCATCAAGTCGTGACGTTTGCAGCGAACAGCCAGTCGCGTTTCTCAGCAGAATGGCAAGAAGGAATGATGCAGAAATATGAAGAATGTTTAACTATTACGACAGCGAAAAGCAACAGCATACAAGTATGTCATAATGAGAAAAACAGTGATGGTGAGAGATGTAATGTAGCTCCAGGAAATAACAAAGTTACACTGTATGTTGTCTTAGGTATTCCTCTTTTGTGTGTCAATCAAACTAAACCATACTGATTATATGACAATCTCTCTCTCTGGTAACAAACAATTATCATGAAGAGCCAGCGGCTTTTCTCGATCTCTTAGAACCTCTTGAAACCTTACCCTAAAATCTAAATCCACGGGGATGGGGAAACTGGAATTTCGGAATGTCGCTTTTGTGACAGTTCATCGGTCATCAGCTGGTTATTATCCGTGATCCTGAACATAACCTGCTCCGGAGCATTAGCAGTGGAGCGTAAGTTACCATGGCGACGTATACCCAGGTAAAAAGTAATCCACCGCTGTGACAGAGAAAATCCAGGGTGATGTCATACAAAGTCTCTAACCAGTAAATCCTACTTTGTGACATAGAGCCCTGTAGGATGAGATCGACATTGTGTAGTAGGGGAAAGAGTTCCATAAATCAAAGCATTGTTGTTTTTTTCAGTTCAAAAGGAATATGTGTAGTTAGCGAAAATAGGTGCCACTCTCGCCATTTGCAGCTTGGCCGGTTGCTCATGGCTCTCGATAGAAATAAAATAAAATAAATAACATAAATAAATAACGAGACACGCGCCCCTACACCAGGGAGTTAATGACAAATGTGATATGTGCACTTTGTTCTCTCTCGCTACATTTTATTATTTTGTTTAATCCTGGACCTATTTAAATGAATATATTGAGGGAACACTGGTTAAAACAACAAAGTTAGCACACTATTTCAGATAAATACATGCCATTCTTATAGCCTATTTTGTCACTCATTGAATACTGCTCATTCATGAAAGCCTTTCCATTTGAAGGTCTCCCAGTTTTCACAATCTAGTCTAGGTGGGACATTCATGGAGAAATTATGTCAAGCGCTGCACCAATTCTCACTTACCCGCAGGTGTTGCAACAATACAAGAAAAAGTTGGAATGTAAAAAAATATGAAAGTACAAGAATATAGCCTCAATTTGCAGTTTCGAATTAAGTTTTTAAGTAACTTTTTAAGAAAATTATTATAAAAACCAAAGCTGGTACACAGGCATCTTGGTCATGGATCAGTACACTACACTACATTACATTGCACCAGTTCTGGCTTTTGTGTTTTGTGTTTTAAACAACACAAACATTATAACGAATTGCAAACATTCCCTAAATTCTTACTTAATAATGTTGAATAATAAGGATGAGCTAAATCACCTGGAACGTTTGGAATTAAAATTAAAATAAAATATTACAAAAACATTCCCCAAGCTGCTAGAAGCTCTTTCAATACTAAGAGACTATTGTATTGGAGTTTGTATAACTACAGATTAAGTACCTACATGTTGCTTGTAGCGCTTCAAAAGTTGCAACCCAATGTGACCTCAGATCAAAACGTCTATGTGTATTAATAAAGGCTCTTTCATCTAATCAGATATTGTCATGGGTTTTGCTGCTAATATGGTTAATGGATGAGAATAACAAAAAAATTGTTTGACATTGCTCGGATTAATTAGGTTTATCTCCTAAAACTTTGAACCCCCCCCAAGTAGCTTACTATCATTAGGCATTATATAATCATGTCAGATGTGAATAAATGGGTTAGTCTTTGCTCCATTTAAACATCACATCCTGAATGGGATCAAAGGTGGGATGAGATTCATTATGAGACTTACTCTCTAACCAGGAAAGTACAGTAGTGTGCATGTAAACCACGATGTTAGCACACTCATTGACATGGGAGCTGGGAGAGTTTAAATAATGAGCTTTTTAGCAGCAGAGTTTGTGGGACATGAAGTAACTTTTTTAAACCCCTAGATGCCTAAACAGTGCTTTTTCAATGGGCGTATTGGTTTTAATAAGCAATACAGTAAATTCATATGCTGTAGCTACATAGCAAGAACACTAGTGGACCATTTTCAATGTCACCTGATCGTACCCCCCAATCCAAACACATAGCGCAACACACACACACACATGCACACAAACACAGCAACAGCTGTGGCTCAAAGAAATCTATACCGGAGAAGAACAAATCTTTAAAGGCTGTAAACGCTAATGGTGATGGCTTATTTGCAACATGAACAGCAGCATATAGACAATAAGTTATTATCATCACGATAATGTAAAATATTATTTGCAATAAATAAATAGCAGTGATCAGATAAAGAAAGCTCATGGGCCAGTGCTTCTATTTTCTGTTCTACTGACAAATATTTGCTGCTGAAATTCAGATCAACAATTCTGTATATCTATTTCTGAGATGGGGTATTTTTAGAATATGTATTGTACAGTGCCAGCTTGCCAGATTTGGCATTGATTGGCTCATGTATTGATCCGCCTCATTTTTATGTGGCTACTGAAACCTAAAATGTCCACTTTGGCTGTAACACAAACATGAATTTGATATCAAACACCACTTGCTTGGGCTGTAAGTACTGTAGCACAGCAGAACTGCACAAAAACCATTACCAACATTTTATTGTCGGTAATGAATGCAAATTATGCTATTCCTATGGTGTAAAAGAGTGCAGTCATGAAGCTATAGTTCTCGGGTTTACATAATTTGTATCCTTGGAGTTGGTGAATCATGATGAATAGGACTTTTACTTTTGCAGCTGTATTGAAAAGGGTCTCTGCAAATAAATGTTATACTTTTACTTTTATTAAACAAAATAAAAAAAAATTCGTTTTTTGGAATAGCTGCAGTCACGATGCTTAAATTTTTATGATTCCGGGGGGAGCTTAACATGACATCACACATGACATATTTCACTGGTGACAGTTAAGTGGCCTCACTTATGCCCACAAGACCAGAGAGAAACAAAATCTATTCTGTGGTGGATGCTGAAATCTGAAACCACTGAAACCACCCTAAAACCACATGTTCCAAATAATTCCCAATAAAATATTTCTATATTTACCCTCTGGTAATTGCCCTTGTTGCCCTGCCTCCATTATCCCTCTGCATTATAAACTGACTCGTAAAACCTTAAACCAAGTAAAACCTTAAAGATGAGACAAGCATCAGCAAAATGTTTAAAACTATCAACTATCAAAATTAAGTAAACTGGCCACCTTTTGAAATGACAGATTTGAAGCTAGAATGATATCAAGATACAAGTATTTAAAATCAGACACCAGCTGGAGCTTTTATCTTTTAACAAAGACATAAGGTTGGTGTGTTTCCGTGAGATAAACATAGAGACAGTTATACTTATGTTCAAATGTAAACATGAATTGCTTAACCAATCAGATACATGGACCATGGCTTCAGTTAGTTTGTTTGCAGCTTGTTGCTTGTTTTTAGCATGTACATAAAGAACTGTGTCATCAGCATACATTTGTATGTTGACTGATGGACAGACTAAAGGCAGGTCATTAATGTACATGCTGAACAAAATAGGGTCCACTATTGATCCTTGAGGAACGCTCAATTGATTGAGTATTGCCAATAAGTTCCTTTGTTCTACAATCAATATTTCTTCCAATTAGTTTATTAAGATTTTTCCAAATCAATTTCCCATTTCGAAATCTGTTCTCTGCACTTTAAATGACACACACAATTCAATTTCCCATTTCCCTTTACATCATCAATTACTCTAATAAAAAACTTCCTTATATTCCTTATTACCTTATTTACAAGAGATATAAAAATGTGCTTGTCATGATATGACCTGATTAAGACCTCTTTTCAATGCAAAATCTCGAAATAAGTAGCCAACTAGTGTAAAATAACATGACGTTGTGGGTTGGTTTTTCTCCTGTCCACCCCAATCTTTTGAGTCACCATCCGCCACTGGTGTGCACTCATTCATGGTCTAGAGGCCGGAAAGCAAATTCACATCCTCTCAAGTGCTGGATGGGTCGGACCCGGGAAGCCGGAAACTCGCGGCACGCAGGAAACAGAAGCAGCCAAGCCTCAGCAAACAAGGGGAGCGGAGGGGGTTGTCGAGCCGGAAAGTGAGAAGCGCCACCTGTCACTGTCTGAGGGGGGGGGGGGCATGAGAGTCAAACGACAACAGAGGTAACGAAAGAGACTCTATTGTTTGCATGTGTGGAGTGTGTGTGTGTCTGAGGGGCAGATCAAGCATCTTTCTGAGTCTTGACAGATGCCTTCTGAAAGAAAACGTTGACAAACGCAACAACGCACTAAGGTAATTGTCCATTTCCTCTCTCTCTATCTCGCCAGCTCCCCTCTGTTCCCTGAGTGCAGGCCATCTGTCAATACCCCCCCGCTGTAAATACACACATGCATGCGTAGAAAAACCACAATAGTGGTCATCTGAGGTAGCCCCTGAAATCACACGGAGAGACCTGGGCGGTCAGACCCAAGTGTTACGCATGAACATGCATACAGACTTCACAAATGTAAAAGTGCATTCACGTGCATGCACACACACACTCGGATATACATGCGTGTACCATCCTGCCTAGTACTGTACCTACCTACCTAAGTGATCTGCATTATGTGTAAGACTCATCCCTTCGCGAGTGGAACTCAAAGCTATTTGTTAATCTATTAGCAAGAACGGTTTGTCATTTGTTTTTCGGGATAAGGTTGGTACCTTAAGGTTGGACAAAAAAAGCATTTTATACAAATGTCAAACAATAATGTTCCATTTTGAGTTTTATTAGACAAGCGCAGGCGTTTTGAACGCAGAGATGCAATCACGTTCTCTGCTCAAATGTTTCAGTCCGTCTTTACTTCTTTTGTCTGTTTCAAATGGCCTCTGTTTCATTAGCACCCATAGGCACACACTCGCAAAGAAACACATTCACACAAACTGAAATGGTTGTACAGTATACACAATGTAAAACCCACACACACACCGCCACTAACAATGCACCTGTCTTTAGGAGCTATCAACTGTTCTGGGATTATAGAGGCCACTGCATGTGAGCGAGGACAAAACGAAGAGGGCAGACAGATCAATATGTATGAGAAACGAATGAAACGACAAGTGGGGGCACCAAAGTTAAAATCTGATAATAGGATGGCAGAGCTTAGTGGTGATGATATGCTGAATCTCTCTCTCTCTCTCTCTCTCTCTCTCACTCTCTCTCTCTCTCTCTCACTCTCTCACTCTCTCACTCTCTCACTCACTCAAACGTATTACTGCAGCCATCTGGCCCGCACTGGCTAGGCTTTACATACACACAAACAACACTGCCCCCCCCCCCCCCCAAAAAAAAACACACGCACACATAAATATATGCAAATATATAAGTCCATGACCTTACAACAAATGACTACTGCATTGAATATAGCCCACCTTGCGGCACAGAGACATATTTACTAGTCCAACACACTTTTCCCTTCATGTTTGCTCTCACGCACAATTAGAGACGCCTCCCTTAACCACAAGACTGAATTGGGTACATAAATCAGTCCCTTCCGAAGAGTCCTTGACACAGCTTGGTGCCGGGGGTGAGTGGGGACACCGCTCTGTAGCTGCCCTGGGCGCTGCCCTCCTTGGAAAGGGCTTAAGAAATATGGGAAACTTCCTGAGGGAATCAATAAATTATCAAGTTTCTAAATAAATATATTTTTATACCAAACATTTTCCGCATTGGTGATCATTTCTGGATCCTCCCTATATACACAGCATCTGACATTCTGTGTCAAGCCTAGTCCAATGAGAAAAGAAAGGAAGTAGAAATGTTTGCACAGAAGGAATTGGTGTTTGAAGCCAGCTCTTTTATTTTTGCTCAGTGAAAAGGGTTACTGCCTAGTGAGGCAATGTTTTGATCTGTGTTCTTGCTAAGAAGTGGTCAAGTCACTAATTATCTTTCCCCAAATTACACCGTAGCCCTATTATCCACATGATAATACCCCTCCTGTGTCACACACTGTAGCTCGGCTGAAGCCTCAACTGTGCTCTGCTTCGTCTTAATCCACACACACGGAAAGGAAATATATTGAAAATATATTTTTCGGCCACAATGCATTTCAAATAGATATGGGATATTTATCTTTCGGTGACACTTTAAATTACAGCTCGCTAATTGCAGGGTACCAGTTAAGTAAGGCATAACAAAAGATAAGTAAAGAGTAAGTGAAGGTATGTTGTAGAAGTAAGTGGTTACCGGGCAACTTACAAACATCTTACAAATAAGATACCTATAAATAAGATTTCAAATTCATTGTACTTCTAAACACAATTATAGGTTACTTAAGGGTATAATACTAGAAGAAAGTGGTCCTTTACGTCCTTGTCTGCAAATATATTTGGAACACTACGTTAAACATATTTTTCTTTGTGAGCGCACATACAAACATACAAAATAAATGGGATTTAATTAAAACATTTGTATATTCAAATAAAAATGGAAGAACCTGATGACTGCTGTGTTAGTTTATATATAACATTTGAGCAGAAATATCATTCCACACCCAAAACCCCCTTGTGTCTGCTCAACATATGTTATGATGTCTTGCAGCTGAGGCTGAGGATAATCTATACTGTATATAAACAATTACAATTACAATTAGCAGATGCTTTTATCCAAAGCGACTTACAATTACATGGAGCAGGTAGGGGTTAGGCATCTTGCCCAAGGCTGCTTACAGGTAGGCCAACTCTGTGGCTCGAACCCACGACCTTCAGGCTGGGAGTCCAACACCTAGACCACTAGAGATCCATATATATTTTTGCATTCATATGGTAATCAGAACACTAGCTTGAATTCCAAAAGTACATGTAATTTCCAATTTTAGGATATTTTAAATGTTGAGAAATATACACACGCACGCACGCACGCACCCACACACTTCCCTGTCCCATATTTCCGCAGGCCTCAGGGCTTGCCCAAGGTTCTCCACTATAAAAATTTGAATTTGAAGCTATCAAATAATAATGTACACGTCCGATATTGGTCCACTAACCAGTTCTTCTAGCAGAATGGACCGGAGACATAGACCAGCGTACTTACAGACACACAAAAACATACTTGTACACCTAGTGTATTGCTGCATGCCTGCACGTCTCTCGCACACACGCAGACACACGCACGCACGCACTCACTCACGCACACACGCAGGTATCAGAGAAAAGGCCCATTTGTCCTTCATACTTGAGCTGCTCAAGCGGTGTACATGTTCCACCCAACCAAGGCCCGTCCGTCCCCAAGGCGGAGGACAGCGTAGGCCGGCTAGGTCAAGGCCATGCCTACCCAGCGTGGGTCTATTTTTAGGAGAGTGGATGACTTATTTAAGAAGTTCTCCTCTCTGACGTCAAACATGGTCCCAGGCTCTGGCTCGGGCCAGAGTGTGTGATACACACACACACACACACACAACCGTAGTCTCAGTACCAGACCCTGGGTGCATCACTATAGCCACTATACATTACAGTCTAATGATCAATGTCTACACACAGACAACTATTCACTGTGCACACACACACACACACACACACACAGTGCCAGCGTGAGCATGAGGGTGAACATGGGCCCGATGCCTGAGCGAGGGATTTAATGACTGTGCGTGCGTTGCCATGGTAACGCGGTGGGCAGTGACTGGGGAGTACCATAGAGAGCCTCGCCGGCCGGCAGGGGTGGGGGGGGGGGGTCTGTCTCTGAGGACTGCAGCAACGCCTAGAATGACCCAGAGCTCCTCTGGCTAACACAGCGCTGGTCGAAGGCCGGGCCACGCGGGTGGCAGGTCCACGGTTGGTGGCACTGGTGTGTGGCTGAGACTAAGAACATACAGCCATGGAAAAATTTAATAGATCACTGCATAGTCTTATAAATATAATAATAGAAATAGAAATATATATATTTTTTTAAAAGTACAGGTATATAATAAATTATTTAAATAATATATATATATAAATAAAAATGTAATTGTTAAAAATGGGCAGTGGTCTCTTAATTTTTTCCAATGGCTGTATATATAAATAAACAACCTTGAACACTGTTGAAAATTAGAAGACGATTACAGTTACAATTGTGATTTGTTTTAAAGAGATGACTTAAAGGGACACTCCATGACTTAAGGGTCAGCATTACAAAAACGGGCTCTGGCACTCCTCTCTACTCCTCCCCCTGCCGCACACCTAGTCTAACACCTCTACTCCTCCTCCTCGGGCACACATAAACAGTAAACATAGCAGAAACATGGAGCTGGGGCGAATGTGTAATCTTGACATCATCTTGTGACCAGCCCCCCCCCCCTTCCCAGGGAGAAAATAGAAAATCTCATCCCCAATTTGAGAGCCACTGGTCTATTTCTGATTCCTGAGAACATTCAAATAAAACTTCCCTATACTGTATGTATGTGTGTGTGTGTTTATTGGGGATAATGTGGGAGGATGTCCAGGCTAAAGTCTCACCCCACTGGTCGACTCTGTAGTGAATCCAGGGTCAACCCCCCCCCCCCCTTAAACCTCCCACATCGCCTCTCCTCTGTGACTACCTATTCTGCTTTCCCTGGCATTCGCATGCACAGAAAAACATGCAAACATGGATACTCTCTGGGAGATCTAATCTAGCCAGATAAGGGCCTTCTCCTGGGAATACGAACCAAGCCACGCAAAGGAAGAGAGGGAAGCAAAAATAATGGAGAGAGCTAGAGAGAAAAAGGGAGAGAGATGACACAAAGACGAATAGATGTGGGAAATATAACTGCAGCCCGAGCAGCCAACAAAACCTGCAGATGCGCAAAGGAAGAAGAACCAGGGGGGGAAGGCGGGGACAGCCCGACGGCAACAAAGCAAACCTTCGCCGGAGTTCCCCACAACAAAATGTGGCTGTGTGTAAATAATTGTAAGCTACGAAGGAGGGCACCCAAAGGCCAAGTGGACATCTGGAGGGGCGAAGCAAAGCATCCCTGCTGTGCCCATCAAAGGGAACACTAATGAGAGTCCTATTTTTCCTCCATCACACTATTAATAGGTGATAATGACTATGCTTTTTTTGGTATAATGTCCTTAGTGTGTATTGACTGGCTTCACTAATAAATTAGCCCTTGCACACTCACCACCACTCTGCTATTATGTTTATTCATTCAGGCTATTTTCTCGGAAAGTGTAATGAAGCATAGCAGCAGTTTGGAACACTGGCAGATTCTTGCCCATATCCGACCAATCACGTCCCTGTGAAAGTATTTTCCACTTTTGTGTGAAGGCTTTTGAGTGTGAGGCCTTCAAACGGCTAATAAAGGCCCAGCTGTTTCCTCCGGAGTCACTGTGCAGCCTACACTCACACTCCACAGCAATTACTTGGAAAAAATCGAACAAGCTAGTTTTTTTTTCTTTTCTTCCCTTGCTTAAGTACTGGGGGAAAAAAGTGATAGGAGCTTAGAGAGGAATAGGTCAGTACAGCAAAACAAGAATGCATGTTTCATTTTCACAAAGGACACAGAAAGAGCGTGAAAGCAGATTGTAGTCGATTTCGCCGAACTCACTTGTTTCCAGTTGTCGTAAATAATGATTTTGCTGTCTTCATCATCGATGGTCACGGCGCGCTCGTAGCCTTCACCTGAGAACAAAGACTGAGGTCACACACAAACATAAAACTTTTGATAACCTTAATATTTAATTACATACACTCTACAGATTTGTTCGGATGGATGCACATGATTAAAAAGAGGTGGGAATATTACAAGCCCTTATATACCTGGATACAAAATGTGTACCAGAAATAATCGAGTACATTGCATTCCCCAGGTAGTTGAAAGTGGTAGTGTATTTATTGGTCAGAGGGGGAACTGTGAAGTTAGTTTCTCTTAATACAGTAGGTCCACTGAGATTTAAAGGTCCCCTATGGTAAAATTCAAGTTCTTCCAGTAGTAATGTCAGTAGTGTTGTCTGAAGGGATTCAAAAGGGCTGGACTGACTTTGAAATCTGTCTACCATGTATTATTTAGCTAAAAAATGTCTCCAACAGGTGTCAGTATACAGTCTCAGCTGGTGTCAATATAAAAACAAGGGATTCCATACTGTTTGCAGGCTAATTCTACTATAGTAGGTATCTATGTACAGTATGTTCACACTACATAGTAGAAAGAAGTGGAAAAAAAAATTCACTTCTTTCTACTCTAATAATTTCTAAGCATTTTCAAGCACTTCGCTGTCGAATTTTTAAGCCGTTTAGCAATTATTGACTGTTTGAGGAGTGAATGATAACCTTCGAGTAATGTTGTGCAAATGTATAGGAAAAGTAACCTTGTTACAGGATGCTGTCCTTATTCTATTAGAATGTTATCTACTTGCATAAAGTGGTGATTAACCAGTTCAACTGTTGACAAATGTTGTACTAATTGTAAGTTGCTTTGGATAAAAGCGTCTGCTAAATGCTGTAAATGTAAATGTAACTACATACTTGAACCGTATATGAAAATGTTATTTTTAAACTTTCACACGTGAAAGCCATGCGCGTGGACTGAACAAAGTAATTATGGCGTCAAATGTAATTTTCGTGTGTTTTTCCCACCAAAGTTGTTCAAAACCCTGTCATGAAAATGTCAAACTTCCTCTCATTCAGAACCCTTTAATGAATGGCTAATTCCGTCCATTGATGCTAAACAAACCAGAGCACTACAGCACACGAGCTGTGATGAATACTACAGTGCAGTGCAGTGACTCAGTGGTGAGGGCAGCAGAGCTTGGCTGTCACTCAGTGACACTGATTGATAGGTTGGTTCAGCTGCCAAGGATCACCACTGATTAGCCACACTGTTCCAGCGGGCTCACTGACAGACAGAGTGATGGAGTGGAGAGGAGTGGAGAGGAGTGGTTTTTGCTACAAGCTGTTATTTGTAGCTCTGAAAGGGGAAAGTACCAAATGTTTTTTAGGTTTTTTAGTTGTTTTCTTTTACATGGGAGCGTATAGAACAGAGAGGTCCTTTGTAAAGGAGAAACGTGGTGAATCCTGTGGGCTTTTTTTTTGGGGGGGGGGGGGGGGGGGGGGGGGGTGTCAACAAA
>JAOEHI010053134.1:0-15638 GCA_025447815.1 Percopsis transmontana | reverse complement strand
CTCCACTCACCCTCCCTCACTCTCCCCCTCTCTCTCCCCCTCCCTCTCCCCACTAGACGCACACACCTCCGGACACATACACAAAAGGAGCATTAACAGATTGTTCCTGCTGACCTGAGGGCATCTTGAGGCACAGGGAGTGTTGACACCAAGTGCCATGTGAACAGCAAGGTGCGCTGTTTGCGTGCTGTATGTTTGTGTACGTCAGCCAGGCACAATTTGGCCGGTGCTCTAAATATCTGTCAGGTGGATTTCAATTAAAGAATTATGTATCTTTACTTTATATTTTACTATATGTCATATGTCATTTTTATTTCAGAAATAGGAGATATGATGTGTTTATAGAAATATGTGTTGATATTGTGAGACAAAGGAAGCTGCACACACATTGTTTATACTTTTTGTAAATATGTTTGCCGTCGCCATTTTTATCATATTGATATTGTAGTGTATCGACCTCTATATTCTGGATATGAATATGTTTAAAAATTAATGTTTCATATTTTTATGAATTATGCATTTTCTTAATTAATACACCTCAATACCCTGTGTTATGGCACAGGGAGCCTTCTTAGAGCATATGGCAACTGTGGTTGATCATAAATATAAGATAATTACACTATATTTAAAGGTATAGAATTAATTTATCAGTCAAAAATCTTAATCAGTCAAAATTTTATCTGAATGGCGATACTTGATACGGAGGAGTGAATAGTCCTGTCTGGTACATAAAACAAGAAAGAAATGATGCTTTATACAATACAAATTTTAATAGACAGACACAAACAAACACATACTATGATCTACATTGAGTATATACAGTATGTATGGATGGGTAACACACAGTAACACGTGACTCGGTTTCAATAAAACAAGATGGTGGATATGGGAACACAACCTTTTAGTATGCATTAGCCAGATTTGACATCCAACTTATTTAACTAAAGGATTATTAGGACTAACCTAGTTCAACTAGTAACTTCACCTGCTATAACTAGCGGGGAGAGCGTGAAAGTGATGGGAGAGAGAGATAGATGGAAGGAAGGAATGGTTCCCTTAAACACAAAACCTCTTTCTTTGTCTGCTTGTGGAAAGGATGGAATTTATGCCTGTGCCATTAAAAAAACAGACCCCGTTGAAACAGAAAACCTACCCCAAATAGGAAACATTCAACAACGAATGTTTCAATTTCATAACCTTAGCAGATACATTCTCAGAACCATTACACAATTATATTTCTGTAGAATCTAAACATGACATGCTTAGGGTGCAATTCATTTAGTTCTATTTAGTATTCAAACACGTAATTTCAAATCCACGGTCCTGAGGATAAAGTCACAATATGTCTTTCTGTCCAGTTAGATAATCTAACGTTATTCTGATTTTGATCAGAATCATAGTTTTCACAGTCTTTGTGAGTGAAAGAGAAACATTATATAAATCTTTATCAGACTACATTTCAATATCCGTGTCCTGCAAAGGGGAGAGGCACGGTTTCCATGGTAACTCGGGGGAAGATGACCACTTGAGCTTCTTCTGTAAATAATTTATTTTTAATAAGTTTAAGCCATGACGTACAAAATCTAAAAAATATCTTCTTTAATGAAACTTCTGTAAATGAGAAATGTGACCTTTGCCTGGTTCCCGATCTGTTGACAGCATCTACAGTATGTGTCCAAAGTTATACTGACCTGGTTCTACTCTAGAATCTCCTTACCACCTTTGTGTTGCCCAGAATGTGCCATATGGAGGGGAATTTAAAGTTACTCATTTAATTCATACATTCTTGAACTTGTTTCCAAAAGACTTGAACCCATAGGCGTTGCCAAGGGCCACAAATTAGTGTACCTTCTCAAGTATAACCTTTCCAGCAGTCAGCTATGTGTGCACAGACACAGCCTTTACACACTAGTGAGTGCCCAGTAAAAATAGTTGGGAATTCTAGAAAAGTCTAGAAAAGTGTGTGTTGTCACACAGCCATCACGTTCAACTTAGTGCACAGCTGCGTGTTAAACTCCGAAACGTATGGTTTTCGTAGTATAGTGCTAAAACGCAGCTAAGCAAGCCAAATGCTAACTGACTGAGCAATTGCCCCAGTGGAAAAAAAATATAGGGGAGAACTGGTGAAAACAATAATCAAATGAGTTGTTTCTGTTGTTCCTGTTGACCGGAACAACAACAAGGGAGTTGTAGGCCTACAGTTAGGTTGTACGGTTAGGCAGAATCGTAGTAATGGTACAGCTGCAAGGTTCAACAACAAGGAGAATCCACAAAAGGGTAAGGCAGGAATCGGAAACAAAGACCACTGCAAGGTAACACACAATCGAACATGGGGGACTAGAGAATAACAACATTAACCAGCAACAAGCTAATAGAAACACAGGGTTAAATACAGGGGAGAACAAGGGAGAACAGGAGAGAACAGGGGAGAACAAAAATCAAATCAACGACACAAAGCAATGAGGGAGACAGAAAACCTGGACCAAAATAACACAAACATGAAACACAAGCAAAACACGAACTCGAACAAGACTAAGTGTGTGTGAAACTGCAAAGAGGAGTTCCTGAGATGTTACACAATGGAAGTGATTAGTAGATGAAAATGTTGATCTGCTTCCTGTCCGCTAACATTGGATATTTTTTACAGAACGTCAGAATGTTGTATTATGAGGTAAGGGAGCTACAGAGTTATGGGTTTAACAAAAGTTTAGTATTATTATAAGAAAAGATATTGATGAACTGGACTAGTAAAATAAAAAATAGATAGATGCCAAATGTAGAGTAACTGAAGCATGGGTCGTCAATATCAAGGTAATGTTTTCACATTTAATAAACTTGGCAGACACTGTGAATTTAGAAGGTAGATTTAATATGTGTGTAGCCTGTGTAAAATTGAACACCTATGTGGTGTTACATCATAACGTAGCCAGCAGAATGTATCTATCTTATCATTCTTATTTTTCTCTATATTCACAGATATGAGAAAGAAATGTACTTCTAAATCTCTAAGAAACCAAGTAATTTAGTGGGTTAAAAAATGCCCAGAAAACATACTGTACCATAAAGCCTTTATTGCTCACATAAAGAGCAAATACCAGAGGCGAGAAATGGAAAAAGATACAGTAGGAAAAATTCAGAAAATTCACATTGCAGGGTTTAGTAGGAGAAAGTCTTGGGCTTCTCAAAAAAGCATGGTAATTTGCTGGAGTGCAAAATCCAAGCCAGTTAAACATCATCAACTGGTATGTGCAGTATGCTGGCGAGGTTAATGGTGTAGCTAACAGAAAAATGACTAACCATCATGAGAAAATTAGAATATAACCATTTTTGTAAATACCTTCACAGGAATTTTATATCAGAAAACGTGGAGAATCTCATTTTCATCATTCTTTGTGGGTAAACGACACATGCAAGCTTCACGAGATATATGCTTTTTTTTCTAAACACTTTGTCAGTTGATGACTCAAACCCTTTCTAAAATGGGATACTGTGACGCAGAACCAAAGACTACATAGATAGATCCTGTCCTTTACTCATTAGATGCGGGTTTAGGAACATTGCAAGAAGATGATCCAACGGTGGGAGAAGACAGTTAAGAGAGTTGTCTCTTAAGCATATGTTCAACATCAGAACGCAGACTACAAAAGCTGGTGACTGCAAACGACACCTGGAAAATATGCTCTATGTAGGGATATGCAGATGGAAGAAAGTTCACTCAAATATGCTATTTGAAGACAATATAACAGAGTGACATTGCTGTTTCTAGCTGTCTTGTTTGTCTGTCCTTTTGACAGACAAATAATATTGAATGCAGAAAGGTGCCATGTACACAAGCACTATCCCGCTTGTAAATATTTAAATGTCAGAGTCAAACCTTATGAAAGCTGATAGAGAAAAGGTTAAAGATAAAGTGGATTGAAAGAAGGCGCACTGTTTATTCCTGGTTTCTTGGTCGTACAAAACACATTGCATTTTGATAATTTGTCTCTTAAAGATGGTCTTATTCTGATTTATGTATATACTGTATATGTGTGCACTGAAATACACTTGACTAAGTTCAATTAACAGTAGATAATCACATTAACGTTCGGTTTGTCCAAGAATGGGATGTTTAATAAAATGTGAGTGACCTGAACCATGAACACATGCTTGGCATTGCTTTATTAAAATCTTCCAATTGAAACTAAAAATATTTCATTCACTATTTTGTTTTTATTCTATTTTTTTATTCTATCATTTGAGTTTTTATTTGAATAAATGCCAACTGTACAATCACATTTTTTGTAATCATGTTTTTTTTAACCATTTTAATCTTTAACAGTTTACAGTACTTTAAATACACCATTCGTTACTCATACTGTTTTGTCCTAGTGTATTCTGGTTCTCATTCCTCTTGAATTCTTTCCAGTTGGTCTTGTACACAGACCCAGTTAATCCGTAGGCAGCTTAATGTGTACTGTATGTGCCTTTGAATGCCCTCCATGCTACAAAGCTCTTCACCTAGGTGTGTCGGTGAAATCAATAACCATGTATTCCCCATAGCGCACAACTTTGACAGGTGTCCTTCTATGTGTGCTTTTATTCAGGAGCTCACAGTGCTTTAATAAACCCGCGGCTGGGTTAATCATTTGCCTCAATGCATTGTTGACAGGCATAATCTCGAAATTTGCCGCAGTGAAATAGGTCAAGTTCATATATGACAATGGCGTTACAATGGCTTTCTTAGAAGTTTTGACCTTCACCTGCAAAAGGTTTGTCCAGTTATGAACAAAACTTATTGTGATCTTAATGCTGGGAAAACTTCAAATAAATAGTCTATGGAGTTACAAACTGACTGCTTAATCCACTCATGTTCCTGCTGCATTTGGCTGAATATGTTGTGCAACACGGTTCGAGCTAGCCTTCCTCTGTCTTTGGGATAAGTGTGGGACCCTTCCAGATCTTCTTGCTCATGTGGCCCAGGATTGTGTACCCCTCTCCCTGCTGGGATCTATCATCTGCGGGCAGTGACAGGCTCTTTTGACTGAGGTAAGCCTTCTGTCAGCTGCAGTTTCACTAACAATGGTCCCGGCCTTAACTCAGTAGTCCGTCAAGCATCAATACACCCTACATGAGCGTTTATAAAGGAAACATGAAGCACAGAAGGAGGCATATAGCGACTCAGACCCTTTGCCATTCTCAGTACCCCAGCCAAAACAGTGTTGAGGCCCCCCTAGTAATACTTGAGCACCAAAGAGCCACTTGCATCAACAGAGTGAGACACAAGACATTGTGATCGCCTGCTTTTATGCTAATGAGGGACTGCGGGTGATACTGTTGAGTTTTCAGGGGAAATGGTGTGCAGGGGAGTTTACATGTGAAAAAGGGTTTTATTTAGAATGATGATTTTCACTGAAGCCACTCTGATAATGGGCTGTGGAATAACGATGGGTTTTACTTGTATTATAATGCCAGTTTGAGAGCCCTTTGAGAGGATGGATAATCGCGTCTGAAAGCTGCATGCTCAGTCAATCACAGAATGTTTTGTTCAGTGAAAAGATTTTTTTTCTAGCGATAGAAGTCATTATACCGCTTTTAGCATAATTGTGCGGTTTCAGCAGTTGAAAAATATTCTTATTTTGGCTAGCTGGTGTCCCAACATATAACCAGGCCTGAACTATTTTACTTTTATCTTAAATTTACTGCATCATCAATAAGATATAGTGAATGGATTTGTGATTAAAATGTTAAATGTTTAATTTTATTTATTTAGAGTAAGATTCTTCACAAAACTGTTTTAGGTATGTTATGTGTTATGTAAAGCAACTGCCTCTAAAGGTTAGATGTAGGCTGTTGCAAATTGCAATTTGCTTTTGGATGATAACTTACCTTGAGGAGGTAGCTACTGTATGTGTGTTCTATTTGAAGACAAAATCAATCATCTTTTCTTTTTGTATAGCGCCTAAGGTTTTATAAGGTTGATCTTTAGGCTTTAAATCAAACAAAAAGTCTTCCTTAATCTTGAAACATGTGCTATCAAACTAGCCGATTGTTCAAATCAAGTTGGCTGACTTGTCTTTATTGATTTATTCCTGCTCTGTTCCGCACTCTTATTGGTAAATGTTAAAATGTGATTGGTCTTTAATTGTTAATACTCATTTTATATTAACAAATGATATATTTCTAATTTATTGTTAGATTAATATTTGTCTACTGGTAAGGGGGCACAGTAGCGTAAAATGTTTTACACTGACATTTTACAGATGGAATTGCGTTTCTGAGTGTATGTAAATTGTAAATGTAATAACAACTTAACTTCTCTTGTCCTTGAAAATTGTTAGCTGTTCAAGCCTCTCCTTGAACTTGAGTGTGGTCGGGGGAGGGACTGTGATAGATGGGGCTTAAATGGGCATATCTGAACACCATTTTGCCCTGCTTTTTGCATTTCATCAAATTAATTTCTCGAGTATCCTAGGTAGATGCACAATAGAATGTAAGGGCTTACATACTACAGATACATATTGTAAAGTCTTATCTGACGGCTGACGAATGCTTGTCTTTGGGTGGAGAGATTGATTTTTTAAGATAAGAATAAGCTACTGTTGTAGTCTTCCCCTTAAAAGTATGTGAAAAGTGTTGTCCTCATTAGCAGCTATCAGCCTCAACATCAGGGTTTGTTTAATCTCACATGAAACCTTTTAATCAGCGACCCCCTGCAGAGACACTTTTATTACACGTATGAAGGCACTGAAGGTCATCACACACTCGCCCATTAATTATATTGCACATCAAAGTTAATAATAAATACCCTGACTGGACTGGACCGGGCTGGACTGACCGCACCTTATGCGCCGTTCAAGGGCAGCCCCAAATATGGAGTCACACTAGATGGATGACGAACCGCAGGCAAGCCAGGCGCACCACGTTGCTATCACAAAGGGTTGAAACGATAAATAAAAGAAAAGGGTGCAAAAGAAAGCACGGATAGAAAAAAAATGCCTTCCACTGTCTTTCATCAATAGCAATTTGGAGTGAAGACAGCTAATGGCAGATTTTTGTCTTTAATTACAGGAACTGGTTGAAAATATAAAGCCTGTCTTTCTGACTGTTTTGTCATATGCCATTGTGCTCTCTCCTTGGTGGTGCAACAGAGGAGCCCATTCTTTAAATAACAGCTTTGGTTCACCGATCTGCCAGTTGGCTAATTGATAACAGGCCGCCAAAGACATGGCGTGAGGCCTGTCACAACATTGTCTTTCCACTTTTGTGTGGGCTGTAAATAATAGGCGGGATGCTCTGCATGCAATGACACTAGCATGTATTCTTTACAACTTAATCAGTGACATTTTTACAATGCGCATGCATGTGTGTGTGTGTATTGTGTAAGCGTCTTGCACAGGTGAATGCAGAAGGTGTGTTTGGACAAGTGCCATCCCCTTCTTTGTCAACAAACACCTGTTTCTTCATTGTTAATGAATTGTTGAACATAGTTCCAATTTGTCAAACCGTTTGCTCTTCGGGAATTAGCTTGCTAGTTTGCTGACGCCAGCTAGCACACCCCTAATCAGTGTCCAGATGAATTATAAGTGGCGATGTGGCCAGCTGTTGACTCTCCGCTATACATCTGCACTATACTTTGGGCTCATGAATTATAAATTATAGATGCTTCTACCGGTACAGTAAATGTAGGCCTATACCAGGGGCGTCAGCAGCACTGTTAAACATCCGGGGCTGAGCCCAGATTCTTCGGGACGCAGCTATTTGATAGTGTGTGTGTGTGTGTGTGTGTGTGTGTGTGTGTGTGTGTGTGCGGGCCGTGACTGACTCTCGACACTGGGCCGTCAGTGTTACCACAAGTAAAATAAGTTGCCGTATGCGCTCAGAACCAGTGTACAATGCACAGATTAACGGTACATATAGTAAAGCTAACCTCACACGCACATACTGTACGTGCACGTAGTGCATAGGGCCTATGCTGGTAAATGCGAGGGTGAGATCACGTCACGTGAACTTCAAACAAAATGTAGCAATATTATCGCACTCTAATTTACGCGAGACAGGCTGCGCCATGAGCATTATTGCATATTCATTCAGACAAGATTTGTGGTGGTGTTGTTGTTGTTGCACCTACACTTTGTGTTGCATACATTTAAATTACATTTGGGGCTACAGTCAAAATATTCGGGGCTGAAGCCTCGGAAAAATGACCTGGCGACGCCGATGGCCTATACAGGAAAACCGAACACAAGCCTGTTCATCACTACTTTGTTTTGTTTAAGTTATCAATTACTCCCGAGAATAAAAGTTTGAGGGCAGTTGAATTAGACACATTAGCATAGGGTCTGGTGACTTTAATGAATTTATTTTCCGGTTGACTGAGATAAAAGCCAAATAGCCCTGTGTAATTATGTAGGGGAACCTAACTAAGTTAGGGCTGTACTGTAAGAGTGAATACTGTGTAGTCCCAGAGAGGGGCACTGCAGTGATCCATACAACCATTCCCTTCTGCTTCAATATGAACCATACACCATAACATTAATGCATCAGCAGAATAACAGTGTTCCCGACCGATAGATCTGATGCTCCGAACTGAGAACATGGACTAAAGTAGGCAACAAGGTTGATGTGACCAGAAAAAATGTATATATTGTTTCTTTCTCTTCTCTCTCTTAGGAATATGAATAATCTTTAACTATTCCTCTTTATTACTTCATTAGGTGTCATCTTTGTTAACAAGTCTCTTGTTAATATTGTGGTCCTCATAATTGTGAATGGTTACATTAATCTCTAGTATGTGTTTTGTACGTGTATCCGTGTGTGTGTGTGTGTGTGTGTGTGTGTGTGAATGAAAAGAGAGAGATTGTTTTGTTTTTCTAGACTATGAAATGTATGCAGAATTTTCTTCCAATAAGCAGCAACTTCTCAAAACTACTCTAATTCTCTTTAATTATTCAATGTATATTAGGGCACATTTGTTTGAAATGCAAATACAAACATAGCACCCCTTCACTCTAAACCTAAACCATGGCAACCATTTGGCATATTACAACAAAACCAAAGTAAAAAAAAAATAAAAAATATAGAATGACATTATGTATTCTGAGCAGTATTTACTTTTCGTTGCTTTACAAAAATGAAGGGGAAATTTAAACATTTGGTTGCTTTTTATCATTTAGAAGTCTACAGCTGGTTTGTCTTGCAGATCTAGCTACATCAGTAATGAGTGCCAGTCCTGGAGTTAAAGAGCTTTGCCTTCAAGGGAATCCTCCCACTTTCGTTTGCATAGTGTTTCTAAAGTAATCACAACAAATGAAAGACGAGTACCTTGTATTACTGGGGGAGATAAATAAACAGGCAACATTCTTCTTCTCGCCTTTAAAAAATGAAAGACATTTGTGTAGCTTGTTTAGAGAGAGAGAGTTTGGGCTGGGAGATTATTTACACTACATTTAATGTATTTGCAGGCTCAAATTCGGATATAATAGCGGTATAGATGTATCTTCTGACACCATCTACACTAATTTACTTTTGACTCCTGATTTACCGTTGCCATTGCTGGTATTGACTCTGCCATGTAGATTAAGTCTTCCACATTGAGGCCAGACCAACCTTGTAATTGATTTTAATGGAACACACTGTATCCTGCCTCATTATTGCGTTCAACTTGTATGATTTTTCATACATAAGGTTAAATCATTGCCCGACTCACCAGAGTTAATATCCAATTTGCAGCATACCGTAGACAGAATGACACAGCAACAGAACATCCCTTAAAGATTGCTGCGCAGTGGGAACGTTAAACATTTATCTGTGCAATATATTCTAGTTTCCCATGGATTTTATGTGTTGAAGTTCCAAGCGGGTACCTCAATCCCTTCCAAAAACAGCTCACAGCGTAGATCCTGTCTTGTATGCAAGGATAATAATGCTTTTACAAATAGGCCATAGGTTGAACTGCTGTTCAACCTATGGCCTAACTGAGTCTTTATTTATTTATACTGCCACCATTGTGTTTGAAATCACAGCATTCTGTATTGCTGTAAATTAATTGTATAATGAAACTGCATCTGATTCTCTACCTGCTAAATAAGCGGTCCAAAAGCTTTCTCCCGTCCTGGATACTTCCGTAAAAACTGAATTATGCCAACATATGCAATACCCCCTGAAAACACTTGGGAAAACACGTGCGATGGTTCCAATTATTTAGTGAAGCCTATAGGCTAGTAATTTATAGATTTAGCCTATATAGCCTGTATGAAAATATCAATTAGATTATAGCCAGTAATGAGGAATAAAAACTATAGAATAAATGAGTTGTTGTTGCTTGACAATTTGCTTACGCAAATGGGCCTGCAGGATAACTGAAAATAAGAATGTACAGTATAAACTAATTCAAATCCACTCTCATTATGTTGCTTACAAAAGGTGACTGTTTTTATAAAGGGACATGGAAACATGGTGCTAGTACATATTACAGTGCCTCAATAGAGGAACTGCATGGAATTGATTTCTATGACTATGTACAGAGTTCTTTTTATGTACTGTTATAACCCTGGGGTCATAACAGGTCATTTAGCAGATGCTTTTATCCAAAGTGACTTACAATTGCATGGAGCAGGTAGGGGTTAGGCATCTTGCTCAAGGCTCAAGGATGGTTATAGGTCGGCTAACTCTGGGGCTTGAACCCATGACCTTCTGGCTGGGATTCCAACACCCAGACCACTAGACTATCCTGCCCCCCTTATACATTTCTATAATAATAATGACAAACATACACCTACAGGCGGTGTGATCTAATGAGGTTAATAGGGCAAACATAGTTTATGTATTAGTATTTGTTACGTGGAGAGGGAAAGCAGCAATGGGCTCAAAAGTTAATTACAATTATTCAGAGTTCACATAATTAATCATGAATTAGACAAATTCAGAGCAAATTAACATGCTAATTTACTATACCTAGGCAGTAGGTCAAACAGGCTCTCACACATTTCTCAAGAACAGATTAAAAAATCATATTACCAAAGCCAAAAGGTTTAACTCAAGAGATGTCCATTATCCATTTGCACTCAGAATTATGTGTTACAATTTAAGTGCTAGAATGAGCATAAATATACATTTATGCTATACTATTAATGCTAATGCTATTTTGCCTTTAGCACATGCACAGGCCTGCAATAAGAACATGTTCAACATTTCACCTTGCCATTTTTTTTACTCAAGAACATTCTGGAGAGTCATTTTTCAGAGTATGATGCTAAATTAGACGCCAAGGGAAGAGGGAAGGAACTCAGAATGTAGAAAAAGGCGGCTGCTCCCCCGGCCTCCATTTGGCCAAGTCAGTCTGGCCGGTCCTAATAGACACTGTGTTACAGACCCACGGGAGAATGATTTCATTCACATACGCAAAATGTCAAGCTGATTGAGATTTAACAAGAAAATCCAACCTCCTGGACAGTGTATGCAAGTTTTATTATGACATTTCTGATGCACTTTTCCTCATCACTGACACTTATTTTTATATTTATAAGTTTTATCCTGCGCACGAGGTCCCTTGGTGTTTATCAGACATTACCCATTCCGAATCTGCTGTTTAATTCAAACATCGAATCGGAGTGCTATATCCTCAGGAGATTATCAAACTGTAGAATAACTGGGTCCTCTATATTAGGTCAACAAATAGGCCTTTTTTATTTTTTAAATCTTTAAAACTGATTTTTTTATGCTTACAAATCTACAGATATTTTACATGGATAAGGTGTATGTAAATAATTTTGTTGTTATAACAAGACAGTATCCCTAAGGGGAGAGAACTCCAATGTGATGGTGAAAATTTTTTAATCACAACATTGCTGCCAGATAACATGACTATAGGATGCAACCTTGCCGAGGTGAACTCATTTGCCGTGACCTTGATAGCTGAGGCTTAACAGCGTAAGAGCATAATGGCTCTAATTATTACAGGCAACAATCATCCCAAAATGGCCAACACAACCATCGGAGCGCACTCAGTTCTTCAATCTCAGCCTACGCAGATATTATTGAGTCCCAAACGGCAACAATATGACTAATTAATATATAGCAGAATCAATGAGTGTGCGAGAATTAAGTCCAGCCAACGATATTTTTAATTCAAAGGCTTCTCATTTTAATGTGACGGCCTTTCTCAAGGTGACGGAGCATGCTGCGGTTAGATTAAATATTTATTGAGGGGTGTCATTACATCGTCATTATCATTTAGATCAGTTCATTAAACAACACGATACACCAATGATGACAAATTACGATTGTTAAATAAAACAGGATGCAAAGAGATAAAAAAAGAACACACACACAAGAAAAGCTTTCTTCAGAGTTCCCTTAACCCAGTCCCAAGGTAACCGTTAAGTAGTAGAGCTCGGCTATGCTTGAAAAACAATGACTTTCATAACCATTAACCTTTATACCAAGATCACAACGCATACTAATAAAATAAAAAGAAGATGACCTTTAAATAAGTCCCTTTCAGCTACCTTCCTGAACCTTATATAATGACAAATTGGTCTTATACATGAAGGCTAGTGCTCATGCTACATGCAGACAGTGCTATACTACGCCCACACCCCCACCATCCGGCCTAGGCAACTCTCGCTCCTCTAACGGGCAGGACAGAAAATCAGCCATGACCATCTGCGCCCCCAGCCTGTGGATCGCTTTGAATTTAAAAGGCTGTAAAGCAAGAATAATCTGATGGTACCATCCTTCTTAACCACCAGAAAGATGCGACGACACCTTCTGTTCTGTACCCACCCACCTACTAAACCCAGTCAAATCAGTACCCAGATTTAAGGGGTGCGTCAGGCGGGAGCTAACCACAGCCTTACTCTACGCGTTTTGCCCTTATATCTTATTTTTAGCGTGTGGGATATTCATCCACACCACCATGTATACACCTAATTGACACACTAGATGCCTCCACCAAAGCCCCGGGCCGAACCAAACTCTAGTGGATCATAGACTGCATGCAGCCCATATCTAACATCGCTTGGTGTGTACCTCACTGGATCCTTACCGGAACATGGTACGTCCCATCTGGCCTGGGAGAGACAGCTGGAGGTGCCGACTTCCATCAATGGGCTCCCCCGACAGAAGTGCTTTGGCTGACTGCACCTCCAGCACGCCTGTACGTGCGGCTGAGCCACTCCCAGTGGGTTGGGACTCCCCCCTCCCGCTGGGCGCTGTTTTCATCGTTCCTCCCAACTCTCCTGGGCTAGCTGGTAGCGGAGCCCAGCTGTCGCTGCTTTGGACCGGCCGGCTCCGACGGTCCCACTGCCCCAGTTCCTCCCGCCTACGTGGGTCCGCATCCCCCCTCCAGGTGGTCCTCGGCAACTGCACCACTTTGCTGAGGTCCCCCGGTCTGTGGTAGCGGCCAAATCGGCCCGTCTCCGCAGGCAGCACGTCGATGAACTGCTCCAGGGCCACCTTCTCTACCACCTCCACCGCAGTCCTCTCCCCATGTAGCCATCCCACGTCGAGGATCCACCGAGACATGACTGTCCCCGCCTTCTTGATCCTCTGGGCCCAGCCCTGTGTGGTGCGTGGTGGCCCGTTTGACGACCCCCTGGTCCCCGCCGGAAGGCTGTGGGCCACCTGCTGGCCTTCAGCAACCAGCAAAGGAAGCAGTCGAACTTCCCATTCAGCGGCCGGCCATCCGCTGGCCTCCGCCGCCACTTTGAATGCTTTGAAAACAGCTTGGGGGTCACCCCCCGTCATTTTGGGCAGGTGGATCCCTGCGGACCCTGTGTGAGGCTGGTCCACTCCTGCTGCTCCCATCCCCTAGTCCCGCAAACCACACCTCCCGACACCCCCCCCACCGCGCAATACAGACAGCGCTAAAACACGTTCAAACCCCTACACAGATATATATATATATATATATATATAGTTTATCATTCATTAACAACATTCAACATTAATGACAATGTGAATTGTTTAGATTGGGATTTCCCCCCCCCAATGTATTCTAATCAAATCGTGTTCATGTTTTCATTACACCATATTTCATTATAACAATGCTGAGTAGGCATCATATCATTGGTGTACAAGGACATTCTTTGCTTGACAGGAAGACGGTTCATTTTTACCATGTGACAGATCCTTCTGTGAATATCAATTTGTTAGCTATACTAAATAAATGCCACTGAAAAACGATAGGGCACTTTAGTAATAGAGATGAATAGAGACTGAAATGTGTACACTTTTCTGTGACTAGTGTTTTCTAAGTGATTGATTAGACAGCCTTGTCCAAAGAAGGCACTATTTTTAGAGAGGTACCACTACCTGTCCACATGCTTTGCTGTACCTTTGGTTAAAGATATTTATCAACAGTGAAGAGCACTTTGTCTTGATAAGTGAAACTGTTTGATAGAATTGGCTAAAAGTAGCGAATTCATGCATTAACATTGGCATTATGTACTTGCCTGGATAAAAACAAACTGATTTGGTAAGCCCCCCCTCTACGATTTGCTTTGCTGTACATATTAGTGTGCGTTGAAAGATAGCTAGCTGATGCCAATAGCCAGGTGGTGCCAAAAGGTGTCATTCAAATCATTAGCAGGTGATTGGATCACCTTCAACTAATCAGCAGCAACAACAAACATTTTTAGTGTGATTTTGAAACAACAAAGACGCTAGCAGACAATTTGACCAACTTCAACCAATCATAACCACACCCACGTGGGAATGAACACAGACATATATCCTGCCTTCAAGTGCTTGTTGTATACTTCCGAGTTCAGAAATCGTAATTACGACATGTCACACATTCAAAGTCCGAAATCTAGCACAAATAAGGAAGCAGCTTAGAAAAATATCAACAACCTGATTTTATGGCTGATCATAAGATCAAAAATCAAAGAGAACAAAGCGGCCTTGGGCGACAGACACAGATTGAAAAGGAGAGGATGCGCATCAGGTGTAGCATTTAGGCTTTAGTATAAAATTAGGCTACCACAGTTAATTTAGCTTCTGTCTGTGCTTTTGTTTGGCTAGGCCAATATGACATGTTGCTACTACTACTACTATTACTACTACTACTACCATCATCTATCGATGCCTTGCCTTCCACCATCAATCAATCAATCAAAAATGTATTTATAGAGCACTATAAAATCCGATACGGACACAAAGTGCTTTACAGTAAGTCAATAAACAATACATAACAGCGCTAAAAAACATAAACTCATATGACCCATATAATACAAGCACAAACAATAAAAAATCAATACATTGAAACCAATACGATCAGTATAACCAAACATGAATTTTCAATTTCCGTTTTCAAAGGCCAAAGAAAAAAATAGGTTTTAAGAAGAGACTTAAAAATAGACAGAGAAGATGCCTGTCTAATGTGCAGTGGTAAATCGTTACACAATTTAGGAGCTGCTACAGAAAAGGCACGGTCCCCTTTTAGCTTGCACTTTGTTTTTGGCACACATAGGAGCCGTTGATCGGCTGACCTGAGAGAACGGGTGGGTCTATAGGGGTGTAGCAGCTCCGAGATGGAAGGAGGGGCAAGGCCATTTTGGCCTTTAAAAGCAAATAAAGGGATCTTAAAATGTATCCTGTGATATATAGGGAGCCAATGCAGTGACGATAAAATGGGAGAAATATGCTCGTATTTA
>JAOEHI010053133.1:0-15641 GCA_025447815.1 Percopsis transmontana | reverse complement strand
TGGTATTAGCTTGTTGGAGGACTCTCTGCCCCGACGTCTTTAACCACGGGAGATGACACACACACACACACACACACGCACGCTTCGTCATTATCCTAAACTCCAAGCACTGACTCGCTGTTCAGCAACACCATCGCTTAACGCCCACTCATTATTTATTCTATAGCCTACACGTAGGCCTGACTTATGCCCCTGTTAGCCATATTTATTGAGGCAATCCCTCATGACATGACAGGAACAGCAATATTGTGCGGTCATGCTATCATGCCATTAGTGTCGTGTGATGTGGTTAAGCTGTGCAACGGAAGGAGCAACGGTAAACTCGTTACCAGACACTCCCAGATCTCGACCCTCCCGCTTGGCTCTTGTTGGATTCAACGGTGCCGCATCGCCGTGGCACGCCATGGCACGCCATGGCACGCTGTTGCACCTGCCTTCCTCTAAGAGGTTGCATTGGGATAGATGTGACAAATACAAGTGGGTTTGTTTTCCTTGCCCTTACAGAGAGCCAGAAATAGTAACTTTTAATCGAAGCTGCATGTCAAATCTAGAGCACCTGAGTGAATGCTTCCAAATAACTCTCTCACACACACGTACACACGTACACACACACACACACACGCACACACACACACACACAGTCAGAGCAGAGCCATTGTGGGGATCTTGCATCTTTGCAGCCACCCCAGAAAGTACAGTATGTGGACATTTGGTCTAATTAAGGGATTAGATACACTTGCCTGGCTCTTTAGAAATGGCCCATTTATCTCGTCTTATTGGATTTTCTTTATGTTGCTTTTGTTTTATTTAATTTTAGGCAGCAGTTTGTATCCATTATGGGGGTACCAGAGGAAGTCAATGGGAATCCAAAACAACGCAATACAGAGTTTAAGCATCCCTGCATGAGCGCTGACCGGGAAACACCTACTTGAATTGTCAGCTAAATCAGTGGTTCCAAAAGTGGAGGTCGGGACCCTCCAGGGGGTCGCAAGACACTTTTTGAAATTTGATTTCCAGAAATCAAATTTAAAAAATATCATCAAAAACACTTTATGTCACCAGTTTTCAGGGGATGTCCATATAGCAATAAAAAGAGACTTTGTGTTTCAGAATAATGTGACTGGTAGCATGTCAACAGAGACCTAAAACCTTAATATACCGGGTTACGGAGGAGGACAAATGTCCTATGGAGATGGAAATGTTGCTCTGCTTTCCAGTGACCACAAATACAAACTTTCCCTTTAATAGGACAGAGTGTGGTGCTACACACTTGCAGCAGACAGGTTAGAACAGTATACATGCTTGATTTTACCCAGTCCAGTCAACCCCATGGTGTTAACACAACACAGCACCGCGAGAGCCGTGCACTTTTGACTGGTTTTGCCCAAGATCCATGTGTTTATGCTTTCTGCGTGCTTTTCCATCAGAGACTCAGCTGTGAGCCTGAGAGAAGAGACAGATAGTCTGCCTCCCCGAGAAAGAGATCCCTGGTGCCTCAGCAAAGCACATTTTAAAGTAGGCCTGCGAGCCAGGCTCACACAAACAAGCAGAGCCCTGCCTGGAATGCAGTGTCTATGCAGGGCTTCATAGCCCCTGTGATCTGCTGGGAAGGTCAGGAGGAGTTTACATGGGGTACAAAGTAATACACACAGTTTAGGGGACAAGTAAAAATATGGAAAACGACGAGTTTATATTTGTGGTAACTGTTGTTACCACAAATATAAATTCAGACAAGTCCTTAGAACTTAGAGAAATTGAAGGTTGTCCTACGTATTTCAAATACGATAGCATAAAGCGCAAGTCCCACCGGGAGGTGGTCATTAAGGTGGTACATGTATAAAAATACACCCAGAGGTTTGAGGTGTGGTACAGAGATGTCGCCTCAGGTTGCATTCCATTCATCGGCATTGATACATACATGGCTCACTTCCTGCCTCTGTCAGATTGAAGTGTTCTCCTCGTTTCTATGGCTTTCCGCTGTGAAATTAGACACTCTAAATTTGCATTTACAGCATTCAGTAGAGTAGACGATTCCATCCAAAGAGACATACATTTGTCAATTCCTGAGTAGGTCATACCACACCCATTGTAAGTAAACACATTCTGTTAGAGTAATGACTTCGGCAGTCAATTTCCCATAGCTGTAGAAATAATTGTGGTGATTGTTGTGATTTTGCTTTGTTGACCTGACATTGACCTACGGTTATCTAACAACGACATTGGGATTGTTAGCTGCTGCTGCAGTAGCTGCTACTACTAGAAACTGACATGCTCCAGTGCAGTCTCCACAGTAGTTTGTTAGAGAATAGGAAAGTTATGCTCACCGGTAGAACTATGCTAACAGAGTTTTTTGGTGCACACATCGCAATGTCAGATTGATTGACAGCCTGCATTATGTGAATTAGGAGCTTGCCCAACAAATGAACTCCTGCTTGAGTCATTTAATAAGGCATGCGACACGTTTCGCAGCACCTCCACGACTAAAATCGGAGCGACCTTTGACAAATCGCGAGATGGTGTCCTACTTCTGTCGTTCAAAAGTCATCTGGCCTGAGCCCAGTTTACATCGAAATAAGCTCCAGTCCCCTGTTCTGCGCAGGAATAAATGAGCCAAGAGAATGGATAGGAACAGATAGGTGGAGATGTGGAGGGTGATTGAGGTGGGAGGAATTAAGCAGAGGGATGTCACTGTTCATTATCAGAGACAGTCGTGGCCTTGCCAGTGGATCACAATGAGCCTTTCTGCATCCCATTAGACCACGGAAAATTATTCAGAAAATGTGGAGCGGAAATGCTCCACATTTTTTATCATCTCACTTGGGCGGGTGTTTTGTCATCATGTACAATGGAGGCACTGGCTGCAGGCCACAGAGGCAAGTCTTAGCCAAAAATGGTGACCTAAATGTTCATGCACCCGGTGATAAGAATGATTCATACAAAAGAATCACGTTTATTTCTGAGAGAATAACAAAAGGTGGTGTTTTTCCCCCTTTGTCGATGCAATGCAAGCATGGCCTGAAGAGGCCCCCCCAAGATGTTATTTATGCTACATGTTATGCTATTAAAAAATAAGTTGTTTATATATGAACATTAATTTTGAGGGTCGTAACTCAAAAACCTTTAAGACAGAGCAGCACAAGGCCAGATGATTGAGTGACAGTATCCAGAAGCTTTCGCTAGACTTCCCTTACCTTCCTATTATCTATGGGCATCAGAACATGCCTTAGCACGTCATAAACCTAATTAACCATGACAAATGTGAGGCGGTGATTCTGACAAGTCTTAATGATTATGTTGAGAAGTCTGCGACAGTTCCCCGCTTCCGTCCTGTCTTACTTTCCACCCACACCGGCCAACCCTCACTTCCATCACGGCACTGTGAATGCGTTTGACAAAACAAAAACAAACAAAACCCACAACATGCTGTTGAATTATTCAGAATTGTCTCAGTGATGTATGAAGAGAGAGTTGCAAGACAAGAGTTGATATTAGCTCTTCTGTTTAACCCGCCTTCCTCTCTCCACTGAACCTGCTGGAAAACAAATTACCATCCTTGGCCCTGAGCTCCAGAGTCCCACCTGAAGTGAAGGTGGCTGCCTCCATTATTCCTGAGCACCTGCAGATAAAGAAACTGCAGTGCAAAGTTGGCGCCTTAGAAGCAATGTATCTACAATCCCAAGCTTTATAGAATCAGGAAATACAGTTTGTTTAGGGTGATTGTTTTGGATGATTCTGTCTATGCAATACATTGTCCCATTGGGTCATATTGTAGTCAGTAGTGAAGTCTGAACAACAGATGGTCGCAATGAACTGAACCATAGTTTGGAAGGAGGTAAGTTGGAGGAAAACATTATGTCCTTGTCTATGTAACTATTTATAAACATAAAGGTATAAAAGGTATTTATGGCTGGTTCTAACTTTCTAACTAAGGTTCTAACTAAGCTCTCAACAATTTCTCACACTTTCTGGTAAGGGATCCTCCTTCTACCTTGTGTGGAACTCTCCAAATCGCCAATAGACACAATTGCTAGCATATGGTGAAATGAATGAATAATACCTTATGGTGTAATATCTTATGGCGTAATTAGATAATTTTTTTAATACAAATACAGGCAATATTGGCATGTTTCCTCATACTGTACATCTTCTGTCTGCAAGGGGAAATGGTCAGACCTCAAAATGCACTAAGAGCATGGGGGAGCCATTATAGATGGGGGGACACGTCCCTACTCTGGTTCACACGCCTGCTGACGTTAATCTGATCAAGCCCTTCAATACTTAAAACCCAGTTCTTTAACCACTCATCGCCAGATGGTTCTGCTGTTACGGCTTCTCTAACCAAACAAGGCTCAACTTGAGACCGGAACCTATGAAAGGACGCCAAGACCCGAAATATGGAAAAAAAACACACTTTTATTACTGCTATCCAAAAGAAAAACAAACAAAAGGTGTTGGAGGTCCCAGCCAAAAGATACCAAAAAATGGGGAAACCGCCAAGCCAGCCACGCAATGGGCCATCAAAATCCGCGGACCCCCTCCTTCCGCAAAACCCCATTCTAACTAAATCAATCAAAAAGAAGGATAACTGAATCACCTGAGACCTCCAAACCAAAATAACAAAATCCCAACACGCTAAGCTATGCTGGTGGAACTCATTAGACTGCCCGCTGTTGTCCGCGTTCCTCCGACTCCTTTTTATCTCCTCCCCCTGATCACTGATTCCGGCCAGGTGCTCCACTTCGTAAGGACCAGGTAGACGGCAGGTAGACAGAGCGCCTGAGACAGACAGACAAAGACAAACGGCAAATACTGCCACCTGCAGGACCCCACGTAACATCCGCCAATTATCGCGGTAGCTATCGCCAGGCCTGATCTCTGCCTATTGTAATCAATGCTCTACCTTACCAGCATTATTCTTCGTGTGTCCAGGACCTTACTTGTTTTGTCCGCCGCCGCTTGTGACAAGCCTGCCTCGGACTACACCCGCTCAGCACTCGCCACCCCAGCGCCCAAACCCCCTGAGCTTTAATAAACCTTGTTATTTGAACTCTGTTGTCTGCTCTTGGGTCCGTTTCGACAGAAATGTAACGGTACCTCAGTGTAGCACCTTTAATCCTCTGAATGGATGATAATATGTACGCACTAGCATCTTCAACCTTCAGTGAGACCTGGTTGATCTTGTGCCACAGTGTTAGCACATTCCTATTACTGCGCCATGAATCATCCTCTCTCCGTTTACCGAGCAACTGCTTAGCGAGCACAATTGCACGTTCTCGTCTTTGACTCACAGACAACATTCGTTAGCGTTACCTCACCTTTGAACGGCTGGCATGTAGCCTGTAGGTTTTGCTTGGTATACAGCAAAACAATTGCAGGCATAATAACAACAGGACTGCAGTGTACAGTATCTACTCTAGCAAGTAAAAGTGAAGCCATCGTTGCACCTGTTTTCATCATCCTCTACAGGTCAGTGGCTTTTCCCAACGGCCTTCAGTCAAACTCTGTCTGGTCAGTATTGTGCAGCATAACTCGATTCCCACTTATACCTATTAGCTTCAGCTCAGAGAACCATCTCCATTTTAGTGGGGCTTACATCCAAAGCGCATCACATCAATAACAATTGGGAGAAACAAATGAGCCCGTTAAGGCTCAGGGATCTTGACCACAGAGGGGTCAATCAACTCGATGTTAACTGGCTCCAATTTCCCCCTAGCTAATTTTGCACATCATTTTCATCGCAGTTAAGATTCATCGAACCGTTGTAAAAATGTTTCCACAATGCGCGCAACTGCTACATAAACAAGACACATAGCAGAATCTAAATAAGGAGAGGTCTATCCATGTTGAATTTAAATGAATAATTTAAGAATCAGCTAGACAGGGCACATTTCTATAGCCCCTGTTCTCTTGTTCTGCTGAAGTCAACCTGAAAATACAAGACACTATCTGGAAACAGCACTCATATATCTTCTGCTTCAGTCAGGGGCACCTGCCTTTGAGTATGTGGAGCTAAACCAATTTCAAGTGCATTTACTCAAACATCAGACGAGGCTTATCTGCGCAGGTTTACATGGCCAGCTGGGACCATTATTCATGTTCAAACATGACGGGTCCAGTTTCCAGCCAAGACAGCTCCTCCATCAGAGTGTGGCAGATTATGCGGTTGACATATAACAACGTGAGGCATGAATGCTAAAGGAAATCCAAACACTGCGTTTCTGAGCTAATGGTGGCAATGTTGACCATAGACACACATTGACTGAATGTAAAGGAGGAAACAAAAGTGTCTTGAATTCTTTTATTCCTACAGGTAGAAGTGAATAGCGTGAAGCAGATTTTTAGGTTCCAGTGTGTTTGAAAAATCAACAACGGCACAGCATGCGTGTTGAGATGGGATTTTACTACCCCCGTTGAGGACCCAAATGTAACAGCATTTTCAGTAAGCGTATAACACACTGTGTATGTACAAGGCATGCGTAAAAAATAGATATTCTGAATGCAAACCTCTCTCTCTTTTCAGCTGAGTTATGAATGCTTTGGAAGCCAGAGTCCAAGGCATCTGTGATTAAATATTTACAATTGGAAAAAAATTCATCAAGAAAAATAGCAAGAGGGATTCAAATAATATCCATAGAAACATAGAAAATGGTGGGAATTCCAGGAGGACTGAAAGATTGATTTCTGAGTATGAAGAAAAAGAAAAAATACAACCAGAAGGCAGATTTCTCATTTCTCGTATTACCTCTGTTCACTAATAAAACATTAATACATCAACATGTTGCTTTGCATTGCAGTTATTTTTATTGCTCATACTCCGCGGAACAACAAACAAGACGCCACGGGGTACGGCATTGTTTTCTCACCATCTCTAGGCCTGCTAGCAAGGCAGGCAGAGCAAACCATCTGAATCTCTTTTACAACAGTCCCACATAAATGCAAGAATTAATCACACAAATGTTCAAAATCGCCATCTAAACAAAGCGTTTTTTTATAAAACATCTCATGTACAGTAAAGAAGAGAAACAGAAAAGTTGATTTATTTCCAAAGAACTGTTTCTGTGTCCAATTATGTTGCCATTGCCTGGCATAAAAGGAGGAAGCTGACAACCAGCCAGCTAACAGCCAGCAAGAGAACCAGAGAACCTTATTTATGGGCGCTGCATGCCATATGGCTGTACACTTAGGCCAATACAATTAGAAATATATTTCATGGCTACAGCATAGGATACAGCAGCTTTTGTGTCGTAAAAGACACAATTAAAACCTACTGTATCACTGCTGCAACATGGCCTATGTGTTTTAATAGCATAACCATATGGGAATAACAGCCAAATAGCGTTACTTGATCTAGAGACAAGTGTATAGGTGAGGTGTGTGGAGAGCAGTGGGATAATAGAACAACATAGATCAGGTGTAGTAGAATAGCTGTATGTTATTTGTATAACTAAAAGAGAGCATCAGATCCTTTACCTAAACCATCTGGAGGTCCGGCCGGATACCAAGTCCAACTTCAGAGAGTAAAAGTCCTGCCAGGTTTTCCTTCTGCTTTTTCACTTAACCAGGTGATTTCAATTATTAGTCCCTGTAATTGAAATCACCTGGTTAAGGGCAGGATAGTCTAGGTGTTGGACTCCCAGCCGGAAGGTTGTGGGTTCAAGTCCCAGAGTTGGCCTACCTGTAAGCATCATCCTTGAGCCTTGAGCAAGATGCCTAACCCCTATCTGCTCCATGTAATTGCAGCATGAAATTGTAAGTCGCTTTGGATAAAAGCGTCTGCTAAAATGACCTAATTGTGAAGTGAACAAGCAGAAGGAAAACCTGGCAGGAGTCTCTGAAGTTGGACTTTTCCCCCTCTGGGTGCAACATCAATAGGGGCTCCTGGCTCTCTACGTTAAGACCACACCTCCTTGTCTGTAAGAGGGATGTGGCTTGGACAAGGCATCGGAAGGAATGCAAATGGAGAGCTTAGGGGTCAATTGGGGTCCAACATTTTCATTTACTTCTGCCCCATGTGGCTGGAAAAGAGGCCGTTATCGGGGAAAATAAGTCACTCTCCATCTTCAGCACGAAATAAGCCTGTGACAACGTGTGTGGGTGTGGTCCTTGATTTTAAGACAGAACAGTATCTCTTTGGGACGGAAGCTTTTATCTGGAATTGAGTAAAGTGTTCAGTCTTGCGGTTAATCTTCTGCATGAGGCCAAAGCACCGACATCTGTCCACTTAGAAGAAATACTGCAAGGTTGGTTTGGTTTATTGCTGGAGGAAGTTATATTTTCAATCACACAGCAAGCTCTTGAGTCCCCTTTAGCTTATTTGGGAAAAACAAACAAGAAGCTCACATAATGAATTTGTATCTCATGGGGTACAGTCTACAACTAGGAGGAAGTTAGACAAACTTGCTTCCATTTATTATTATATTAAAGCATTGGAGAAAGTTGCTTTAATGTAACTTACAACTTGGCATATTGGCGGTACCATCTAATCATTCAACACAACTGCACTCGCTTTGCATTTGAACTTCAGCGGAATTATTTTGAGGTGTGATTCAATTGTGGCAACACAGAAAAAAAGAAAAAAAACTTCTCTATGCCAGTATAATCTTGTCAGTGTAGGGGTATGTACTATACACTGGCAACAACAGTTCCATCTGTCATAGATGTAAGGTGGACCAAAATGCGGAGACAGGCAACACGCAGGGAACAGAAATGAAACGTCTCTTTACTGAAACTTCACAGGTCAGACAGACAGTAGGCCTAGTTGGTACCCGGCTAGGCAGGTAATCCAGCGAAGGTACTGTACAGAGGAGCAGGCTAGATCACGAACAGCAGACGGTCGGTACACTACAGACACCTGGGCTGAGGTACAAGACTTGGCAGAGAGTCCAAACAAAACCAATAGGAGGTCGGTACACAGCACAAACTTGGGACCACATGCACTGCCGGACTCAGCAGCAACTAAGCAAAGGCTAAACAAACACAAGGGGCTTAAATACTAGGGGACACAGGTGTAATGAATCAGGTAATAAATGGATGACTGGGAAACATGGAACTGGAGCAGGTGAGAAGGAAACAATGGGGCTGGATCTAGTCTGGAATGGCGCTATCTATCGATTTATTTATAGCATTGGTTTCATTTGGGCTTGGGAAGACCAACTACAATACTAATAGCAATTTAAAGTTTATATTTTACCATAAAAAATTATCATATCATTAAAGTAAAGTCATTACTTACTTTCAAAAGTAACTATGTAACCCAACACTGTAACTGTAAGTAGTAGACAATAAATGGAGTGAATACGTAGATAGAGGAGGGAGATACAAACAGCCTGTACGACACCATTAATAAGTGACCTTTCCCTCAGTGACATACCTAACCTACAGTATGTAGCCATATTTCCACCTGTCATTAGCGTTCGACCTTTTCCTCAAATTTAGCCCTTTGAGCTATTTATTCTATATTTGAACACATGCAACACCAGGCTCTAAGTGGATCCTCTGAGTATCCTGCGTACAGCTGTTGTGGGAGTCAGGAGATGCCATTCCCACCTGACAAGGGGTCGGAGGTCTTGCTAGTCACACAGAAAGCCCACGTACTATATACGTGGGCATCCGTATCATTTTCCATTATATCTCCCAGTGGAACATTTTTAATCTGAGAGGAGTGGTGCCGCTCCTGTGGGGAGATCACGGTTCTGCTGAGTTCACAGGGATTTCTTTGTAATTATGTGTCAGTCAAGCCCAAAAGGGCTGTCTGGTTCTGTGCATCAGTCCAACCTCAAGTCTGAAGCAGTAGGGGTAATTCAATTGCATCACTCAGTGCTTTATCCCCCTAGTGCTAAGGACACACAGGTGTATATGGTAGACAATACATTAGCCTCATTGCAGCAATACGGGATACTTACCTCCCCATGATTGTTCTGACATTTCTGGAGCATAGCTGTCCTCTCTCATTTCTAGGACACATCATACATTGGGTGACATTAGGCGCATACTATTCAATCTGTATTATGTTTCTAAGTGAAGGAGGATATAGTTATATATATCGAAATAGGTGTGCTAAAAGTGCTAAACATGACTTTGAAGATATGGATGCAATCTTAAAAAATCTAATAAAATTGGTTGATTGATTTCAATATTTTGTCAGAATGTTGTATTTCGAGTAAAAAGTGTCCAGCAGTTACCAAGCAACTTGTAAAAATATAGTATTTTGTATATAAAGTATTTCGTTGTGAATTTAATTGTACATTATTTTTAGTTAAGAAATATTTGGCCAAACAAGCACAAAACATAAAAGCCATATATTGTGTTAAATCTGGTTTGGAACTGATTTGCTAATATCTTTCCAGACTGTCTCAAATAACTCTTCATGTGCCTGCTGGCTTTCTTTGATTATGCTGACGATATGAACAAATGTTTTATGCTCGCAAAATTACAATCATCTCTCCCTCTGTGGATAATGCCTTTAACCTGAACATGGAAAGAGAACTAGCAAGTGTTATCTGTTCACATTTATGTACAGGACTAGGAGGCAAATGTATTCCTGTGTACCCTATTGTGTAATAAAATTATATAAATCTAATATTTACAAAACGTTTATGCTTTCAGCACACAAAAAAAGAAAATGTTTGTATGAAGTCAGGCTTTTGATCCTGAAAATGTGATTGGGTGAAGAGCAAAATGCCAGGAGGATTAGGTTGAAATGGGTTGAGTGTTATATTTATGTATGAGCTGGTAGATATGACCAAGCACGTTCTTTATCCAACGGTAAGGCCTTTTCTTCAGTAGGTTAATCTGCATACCTTATAAAACACCTTGTCAGTTAATTTCGTAGACCTTTTAGTGTTTACGTCATCAGTCCTGACAGCCACTCACTTGCATTGAGACTAACACAGAGAGCCGACAGAGGTACACAAATTATTCTAGAAAAGGAGGAATAGAGAAGCAAACTGATAAAAAAAAGAAATGGGAAAGGAAAAAACAAGAAAGATAATATTACAACAAAACATGGCAATCAAAAAAAGAGAACAGACACATATTACATTTTTTTCTTTCGGTCAGACTCGTCTCATGTTGAGTCAATGTTGTGAAATTGCGTGTTGTTGTCACTGCAGAAGGTTAAAACTATTGTCGTGTATGCCTTGTGTCCCTGGTTCCATATCTCCATCTCCATTAGTGTCTGATTGTCTGCTCTTCTTTGAAATTAACTTGTCAGCCAACCCCCATTAAGTAAAACTGATGCTGCCTCCAAGTATGCTATTGATTAGTTATTGAAAATACATTTTCAGAGCTCCTACTTCAACATCACCAAAACAACAATTATCCAAAATGAACGGCAGCTGAAAAATGACTCCTAGAAGACATGTTCACTAGTGACAGGCTACCAGAATGTTTAACAACTTGACACTATGTGATACTAACATTGGTTGTTACGTCACTAAATGTTTTTTTGTGTGATCCCACTGGTCTTTGATGTCCTTACTAATATAATATCCAATTGTAAATTTGTCAATTTAACGCACTCCTCACTCAAGTGATAATGGTACCATATAATATCCAACTGGAACGTTCCAATGTGACCAATTTGTTTTGGTACAGAGTCATAGGCTACACTAATGAGGCTAGAAAACACTAATGGGTCATTAAGTCACGACCCAAAAATAATTTAATTTCCGAACAATTATAATTTATAATTTTTACAAAACAGTTTGTGCAGTAATCCACAATGTCTATATTATGCACAGTTCAAAACACCTACGCACCCTCAGAAGTTCGGCAAACCCACTCTACACCAGCTTGCGAACCACTTTTGGGTCGGGACCCTCCACTTGAGAAACACAGCTTTACACTAAGTTGGGTCTTACAAAGATGGCAAGTGTCATCAACAGACATTTTACCTAAACTGCATGTTGGTAACTGTTTACATTATACGTTCTTATTGGTTGAGATGAAGGTATACGGTAGTCCAATCATGTATAAGGAAGATTGATCAGTATTTTAACGCTTTTGAATGGAGGGGTCCCGGACTGATGGTGTCACGAGACTAAAATAATACAGCATGCTGCTCAAAAACAAAAACATTACTTAAACTTTATACTGCCACCTTGTGGCATAATTGCCGCTGTGCTAATACAATTCCAATGGGTAAACATGGCGACCTCTGCTATATCCATGCTCCCTCTATGTATTTAGAAACAGATCATTCTCTACCTACAAAATTATTTGGATGTCCATCTTATTTGAGTGTACATAGTTTCAAATATGTTGAAAAAAATATGTATTTAAGAAACACATTATTTTAGTCTCAAATTGCGTTTAGGGCACCTTTAACTTTGTGAGGATAAACACCTCTTTAGGCCACAAATATCATGGGCCACTGCACAAAGCTTGTTGTATTAAACTAAACCAACAACCGTGCACACCTATGCTGTTTGGTCTGCTGCTAAGGATAAGGTAGAGGTTAGGGCTCAAACAGGCGGCTAGAGCCAAAGGCCAACACCCCAGAGAAGGCCTCTAGATTGGGATTATATGCGAGGATAAGCAGCCATTTCTGGGGAGCTAGGGCAATGAAAACCTTCTGAGGTACAATTTATCCATCTTAGAATCCATGTTAGCAAATGTAAGACGGCTTTTCTATCTATCTATATATATATATATTCCTTTCTGTCTTTTAATTCATTAAGGCAAAATATCCCCATGTTGGTTATGCACTGTCCTATGTTAAAGGTCAGCTTTGGCATGTGACATTAGAAGCATATACATGTATTGCATGGTAATGTATTTCCTTACCATGTGGGCCTGGTGGGAGAGGACTCTGTTGTAAATACAAGTTCAGAATGACTGCCGCAGCTGGAACCTGACCTTCTTCTTGGGAACAACCTTAGCCTTGAAAGCCAGAGATAGAAGGTAAGACAGGAGGCTCGGAGTCTCGAGCATTTAGATTACTAATCCAATTCCTGGTGCTGATGTGATTGTTGAATTGTAGAATTGATTGAATTAATAAAAAACATATAATAGTCTTGTCATTTCATTTTGCCTGCTTTAATTTGATTTTCAAAGACCTAACAGATTGAAAATGTGCAATTAATGATTATCATTAGTCCACGGATATTAGACAGCGTAACGTGTGATTGACACTGTGATAGTGAGTGAATGGATAGATGGATGATAGATTAAGCAGGGACGGATGAACGGGTGGATTGATGGATGGATGGATGGATGGATGGATGGATGGATGGATGTATATTCGGGTCAGGGATAATTCATTATCGCTTTTTCCGACCATCTGGCCTTGGCCTTCCGCTTGACCATGGCCCGTCACTCAGCATTAATATGCACCTGTGGTCGGGGTGCCAGTGGTTTCCCCAGTCAGGTTTGTCTCTGGTGGATAACATATGTTTCACCAGCAGCCCTGGTAGGGTCCCACTGCCAGCCAGCAGCCTAGGGGAGCATCGGCCCCGGCCCCCATGCGGGAAAACGATGCTGTCAGCTCCACGTTCGATAAGTTGCCAACAATATCAGCAGCCTCCATCAGCTTCTCTCTTTCCTGACAATGATTTCCATTCCCCCTACAGTATCTCCACCTCGCTCATCAAATGCTTGCCGACCCATCCCTGTTGTCAGTTGTGTTTTTGCTGGAACTAAAGGTATGCAATAAGAAGCTGCATGCTATCCCCTCAAGTATCAGAGATGACAAAACAGAGGCCTAATTCTGGGCCAGTGACGTGCTTATAATCAAAACCCTGCAATGTGACATGATTGAAAAGTAATAGTAGCTATAATAGGCTAATGCGATAAAACAATGCTATGCTGTCTTCTTTGTCACACCTTGCAAATCTTGTTTTTAGTTTTTAGGTGTTTGGAATGTCAAAAGTTTTGTATGTTTGCTGTGAAATTGGTTGCCTTATTAAATAGTCATAGGTGGAACGAGAAGGGCTGCTTTGTGACTGCCAATTTCATATTTTGAACTCACTCATCCGGCGATGGAGCAATCGAACACAGTATTTATAATTCAAACAGTGTTATTATTTATTATTAAAGGAATCACTGGAGGAGGAACGGGGGATAATTGTATAAGGTTAGGGTTAATCTACAGTGCCCCTACACCAGCCCACATCCCCCACACTCCTTGGCCCCAAATAAATACAAAGAATAGAGTGAGACCTTTATCTGCTAGGAAGCATTGGGTAGACAGGGTGCGCTTGGAAAGATGAATTGGTTGGAACAGAGGCAATTTGACGGTCAGACCCAGCGAGTGATGTGGCATGTTGTTCTGTGGCCTCGCTCTCTAATTTACAGAGCCATTATTGGACCCTGAACATTGAAACATAGAGGATTGGCTAAGCAAATTTAACATAATAGCAGATACACATCAGGTCTCTAGATAACAGTGTATTTTTAGATTCTCAAAGTCAGCCGTCTACATTTATTTGTATGGCTCTCTAAATCTACAGCATTTAGGCCACGTATTCTTTCTTTTGTGATTAGGCCACAATTGTCTTCTTTGTCACGTTTTGTTGTAATTATCCATGACCTTTTGTTGTAATTAGTTATATAATGAATTACTAACGAGAGTCTTCTTTTATGAACTATGGGTCACGTGCTTTCTCTCATGCCATCCTCCTTCCAACTGAAATTAATTTAATGTACTGTCGCCTCATTTCTGCACATAGGTGCCATTAAACTACAATTAGCAGTTCCTCCATTTACACCACTTGAAACTAATTACGCGTCGATTATCTGACGGGCATGAAAACAAGGCTACTGTCTCTTTAAATGTTCACCTTTTTTAATTCATGAAGGGAGCGATGGTTCATAAAAACGAGGGGGAAAAGCGGACAAGAGCAAACGCGCATCTTTATGCGAAGCATCTAAACGCGATTTATCCGATGCTCACGAGCACAAAGGTCCACACGCCTAGAGAGAAGACATCTGCTGTGGGTCTACAGCCTCCTGGACTTAGTGGGAGGGGAAGAAGTTTCCCCAAAGACAAGCCTGGATCACTCAGCGAGACGATGCCTTCTTCCTACCCAGTCTCACACGCTGCTCAGTGGATTTGGTGATTCCTGAGATACATTTTGCAAGTTATATTCAACAGGACTGAGCAAGATTGAGCCAGAGAATGCTCCCACAAGTCATTAGGATTCTATATGTCTTATCTTTCTTCTTTTTCCAAGGAGGCTTTATCAGGTAAGTCATGTTCTGTTGGCTGCTATTTAAAATTTCGTGCCAGTTATTTATCATTCGTGTAGTTTATTCATAGTCCACTTAGGTCTATTTTTTATTTATTTATTTAATAGGCTATAAACAGCCAGTCGGGCTCTGATTCTTGGAGAAACGGTAATAAGCACCATTTTAATTACATTAATTGTGCATCAATGAGAATGCGTTAAAATATAGCCTATTTAACAGTTTGAGCTCTAAGAGCATTTTTCCCTTACAGTTCTGACCTAACACGACGGCAAAAGTAAACTCTACGGAAAGCCCCTTTCAAACCCATGTTTCAAACACCTTGTCACAAACTACCTGTGGATTTACGTTGCTGCGATGTAGGCTATTTATTAAATCTTACTTGTTTTGAGGATAAAGGCCAGCGTAGGTATACATTGAAATAATTTGCCAAAGCAGCGACTATGATTTATATA